>JAEAOA010000127.1:735000-955000 GCA_016746295.1 Potamilus streckersoni
TAGAGGAGAATTTCAATCTTCATACTTTTGCTAAAAATTTGTCTTGATATTTAAATACATTATCTATACACATTTAATGTATTTCTCCTTTCGGCTGTTAATAATTGTAGGGATTGTTATGGTTGTCCCACACAGGCTCTATTTTGTTGGAAGTTAAATGTGGCGTTTTTCATTCTTGATTTTGTTATTTTTCTATTGGTGTCACTTTTTTTAAGCCCCAGCTATAGTGTGATATGCAAGCTATCATCTACTTTCTTGAAGATTTTACTGTGGCCATGGGTTTGATGTCTAAAGATTTCCGCCGGCTAGTGCTAATTTCTTACACAAGGTTACCGTGACCCCCAAAAGGACCGAAAACTTGAGCTGGTGTAGGCGACCGCTCGCATCATTTGACAAATGCTCGTAGTTATCACACCTGGGTGTTACAGATTACTCCCAAGAACAGAGGTAAGCTAGCGGAGTGAGCGGGATTATTTTCATCCTTCCCCACATTGGTAGAACGCGAAAATGACACTTAACGCTAAGTTTGATAATATCAGTTCACAGCAACATCCAATCGGAATTGAGATAGAGGGTGTGATTATAATTTAGATCCCAATTACAACTTTCAGAACTAAAACAAATTACACTCGTAACTTGTCGTAAAATCTTAGCGGTAGTTCTAAGGAAAGACAAAGCTTCGAATAGGTCAGTAAGTAGTATAGTAGGACGGTTCTTAGACTTGGGACTTCTGCACAAAATACCCTCTAGGTCGGTTCAGGGACACGATTTTTAGAATAAATGGCACACCCTGAGACGATGGGAATTTTGTATTGGGACAAAAGGAATGAAACAGGTAGGGTGACGTCACTGTAGTGGACACTGGCAACAATGTAGCAAGTACCGTGACGTCATGCCACCTGTTTCATTTTCCATACAAAGTTTTATGCATTTGGATAGCGAAGTAATTTTATACATTACATATGCTATACAACCCAGTAAATCTTTAGGCAAGAGAGAATAAATATCTTTTCTAGACAATGGAGTGGCATTGAAAAGGGCATTCGGGTTCTTCTTTTATCTACTCCAGTTATTTCATCAGCTTCTTATCTCCCAATAATTCCTTTCTTCTTACCCTTTTCTTCGTATGGCATCCATTTAGGTTGTCCCATTCCTCTAAATTTCTCTTGCACTTTTATCCAGTACTTTCTTAGTCTGTAGTTATTGTCCTTCCTCTATATTGCACAGGTCTCCTTGATTGTCTTGTCTTCTTCTTCCTATACCTTTTTCATCAGGTCTTCCGCTTTCTTTATATTGTCCTTTTTGACAAAAGGCCATTATGTTAAATGGGAGATACTTTCCCAAAAAATTCTAGTTCAATGACAATATCAAAATCCTCCTTCAAGGTTCATTTTCTGACATATTTCGGATAGTTGAAGCTTCTCAACTGATCTGCTGCTTCCATTATTATTATTTCTAAAAAATAACTTGCTATTTTGAGTCTGGTCATAAAGTCTAGGCTGACTGGAAACCTCCACTCCTTTTGAAGTCTTTCCACCATATCGATTCTATCTTTCATCCACCACAGACTATCTCTTAAATTGTTAAATAGATCCATGTTGCTGAGCCTTTCTATTCTGTGTATAATGGTGCGAATGACTGACTGACTGACTGACTGACTAGGTATCATCGACGCGTATTGCACTCATTAGCATTCTGCGACTGTTTGCCGCCCCAGGATGGACGGCAGTCCCTTGAAGAGGGCACTTGGCCCCGAGTTGTGCCTTCACGTGGAGGAAAAAAGGGGAATTCCCCGGAAAGAACCACGGACCCACGAGAAGCTACTGGCAAGCTTTCTCATATATCCACATTCGCCGAATCTTAGTAACACACCCATGCAGACAGAGGTGAGATGGTAGTGATCCATAACGGAGAGCGCTTAAACCACTCGGCCACTAGGGGCCCCTGTGCGAATGACTAACGTGAAGGAAAACATCCCTTACACTTACTTCACATATTATATACTATCTACACTAACGGATGAGAAAAAAACCCACACCATATATTACTATCCACACAAATAGATGAGAAGAAAAAAACAATATATGATATCTACAAAAACGTAACGAGAAGGCAATATATAACATATCTAGTATCACACAAAAGAATGTGTAAGCATAGAAATACCATATTTACTATTCACACAAAAGAACGTGAAAACATAAAACACACTATACTATCCATACAAACAGATGATAAGAAAAACACACCATATATACTATCCACACAACCGAACGTGAATGCATAAAACTCACCATATTTACTATATTCATAAACAGAAGCAGTTTGAATCATTTGTTTTCGCATGGATGGAGGAGCTTTGGACAATAGGGACAACATGTCCCAATGTTTCCTACTTGTTGATCTAGAGAATAGTGTGTACTTCGTTTAGGGGACATCTTTGTTGGTTCTGTGCCACACACTAAAACATACACTAACGTTGATGACTTGGCAAACGGCCTTTTGTCCTTTTTTGATACTATTGCTTTGTTATAAAGGTGACAATGTGTTTTCCAAACTTACCAAACAATCTTCCTCTTTGGTGACTTTTCTTTTTCTTTAGACGTGTGTGTCTTTTTTGAAGGTGACGTCTATGTTTGGATAAGCGTTTCTTCGGATGACGAAACAGTCATTTTCTTTTTTTCTTTTCTGGACAGGAGAACGACTATGAGGGATATCTCTTGGTTCACAACAAATGTTAAAGTCCATGGCTCAATATGCGTCCTTTTATTTGACTTCGTGCCCAGTTTAAAAATTGACTTTGTACCCAGCTCTTCTAGCTAAATAACGTATTGTTGAAGCTACTCATTGTCAAAAAATTCGTCTCTTTGGTGACTTCTCTTTCTACAAGTGTCTTTTCTGGGTGGGGTGCCGTTGATGTTTGGCGAAGTGGGTTTTTTTTCTCGGATAACGTGATTGTTTTTTCAGTTTCCTTTTTCTTTCTGGACAGAAAAATGACGATGGTGTGCACTTCTTGGAGGGAAGATCTTTGGGCGTTGAGCAGCACAAAAACACTGAACCGCTACCTCCAGGTTTCAAAATGATTTGCTTTTTGTTTGAGTGTCGATGAAGGATGGGCCATTTGTGTCAAGGCTACTTTGTTTCTATCAGAAAAGCATTTCATTTGATGTGGAATGTGTATGATGCCTTGCAGTAATCGACGTGTTGTCACCGTAAACCATCGTAAGACTTCTTTGAAACTGGCCTCTCAGACACGATCACGTATTTGTGGATTTTTTCGCGACTAATGCCATACAAGACACGAATCAATTTGATGGGAACATGAGACTGCAAAAACGTCATGTTGACATTGTGAGACAGAGCCAACGTGACCGTGGTTTTCATTGACTTTTGATATTGATTAAGTTGTCGACGGGGACATGTACACGACATGCTCTCCGTCTTGGAACCAGTGGTAAAACAGATGAATACGAAATCGCAAATAATAGGTGGTAGTGGGCTTTAAATCCACGAGTAAATATGCGTGTGGGTTTTGAGTGTCATCTTCGTACGCACGAGTATGTCAAGATGTTCCTAACTGTTTGGCAAACACTTGCAACTTGCGACTTATCTCTAGGACTTTTAAACAAGACCACGTCATGAGCACTGAGACTGATGGTGCGATGGGCTTTACTTTGTTGAAACAAATTGTGGGTGATGTAAATGACACTGACATTACGTTGATGCTCTTTGCGCGTAAACCACAGTGTAATTTCTTCGTCTTCTAACATGTCTCGAAGATCGCCGTATGGGTTTGACTGTGGACAGACACGATCCTGTCGTCTTCGCCAGGAATGGCGTCAACAAACACGATGAAATTACTTTGGCTATCTCGCAGAAATATGTACGGCGATTGCCACTCTTTGTAACAACACACGATCCATTGTGGTGTACGATCGATCAAATGATGTTTATGTTCGATCAAACGTTTGTCATATTCGGGTTTTTTTCTGAATCACTGGCTCGAGTAATAACCATGTTAAAGGGATGCCGAAGATACAAGACCTCCCAACTCCCACGATCTAACTTTTCGTTGATGACTTTGAAAGTGGAGGTTGAGGGAACGGAGACAGCAAAGTCATAATGTAAAGAAAGACACTTTTGACAGGAAGACATATACTACGAGAGTTTGTATACTTTTGTTAGGGCACGTTTATTGTCATTTTTAATTGTGAAGATCACTCAAGACAAAAATACATAAAAGCCAAATGGTTAAATACAAGAATAAAAGACACATCAAAACAATCATAGTGGAATATGAACAAGTCTCTGTACAACATTTTTTGTGATCAAAATGTGGTGCTCTAGGGACAGAGTATTGTTCTTAGAGTCTCTACATTTCTTGGCACAGTCACACAAGGGTCCTCCCGGAATGGTCTTTCAGGGATATCAATGACAGCCCTGTTCTGACCAGACTAGGTTTCCTCAGTAACGAGGTTTTGATCTTCTGTTGTTACTGTTACTAACACAAGTGTAAAAGTTACTTTTTTCACTGAACGTTTTAATTTTTTAGGATTACATATCTTGGGCGTAGTGGGCCACTTCTTTAGTCAAAGCTTCGAATCCGCACCTAGCTCAGTCACGTAGCCCAGTGATGGATTAAGTCGCAAGCTACACACAAATTGTCATTCACATCTTCAGTACCCAAAAGTTGACGAATCTTGTTTTACCGTAGAAGTCTAGAAGTATCAAGATGAAAGCGCAAAGCTTTAAGCAGAATGAGTTTCTGGTGGAAATTTAAAGGGACCACATTCATGCTGTTTGTGTGATAGGTACTGTGCGTAAAGAGTCCACAAGGAATTGGCTGGTAAACGAAATCCCATAAAGCACGTCACTAACACATGCACTTACGTCGACCCCAATTCAATTGACACAGGTCTCGTAATAGGCAATGGTAAATACTTTCTGTTTAATATTGCCACCATTTTCCTTCGACGGAATCTGTTGTATCACAACTTAAAAGGTCGTGGCATAGTAGAACGTTTTAATACCTCTTTTGTCGTATGGAATAGGTAATTTTTGCGCAGAAGTGGTCGTATTCCGTTGACGTATATAAATATTTATTCACTAACTTGCACATCATCCACCGTTCAGAAGTTTTCTCTTTAACTAAGTTTACATTGTGCACAAGATTTTGGTAACCTTTAAACTCTCCTTCTTCTGGAATTCTATGCAGTAAGTTTGCCTTGTAAGAAAGAGAATCATAAACAAACCAACTCTTCTCGCCTACAGGTAGTTAATCAATGTCTGACCTCCGGAACACTTTCATCAGAATCAATCCTCTTACAGCATTTAGGTACCAGTTTAAAAATTTGTGAAGTTACGGATGCAATTGTTCTTTGTGATTGACATATTTTCACTAAGTCTCGGTAAATGCGTTTTCTCAGCTCCACAGGTAAGTCACATATGTTCTCCTGTAAAGCATCCGTGACCATGTATCAGTCAAACACTTCTCCAAAAGCGAAAGTAAGTAATTTATGGTCGCTGATATTTAGCGGAACGGCCAAGAATGTTAATAAAATGTTCTGACGTAAACGGATTAAAGCGTAATATTATGAAGAACGCACCCTTGATCCAGAGAAATCTGACATATTGGTTGACTTTTTTTTATACAAGACGTAATGAAGTATCGAGCTTGCACCTCGTTCCTTTTTAATGCCTAGTTTTGGAAGTTTTCCCTTTTTTTCTTCCTGACAGTGATTCTATATTCTCTAAGGTACCGTCATACCTGAACCGTAGTGTAGTGGGTGGAAAGGCCATAAAAAGGGTAAGGACAGTGTGGAGACCATTGATTATGTTCCAGAATATCTGCATCTTTATAGATACATCGATCCATAGGCAACGTCAGTTGACAAATTAAATACTGTACCTCGTATCCCAACCCAGTCTCGGGTCTCAAGTAGACAACTCCTGTTCTAGCTAACACATTCGCTGTAGATAATCCTTCTCTATCTGTAGGCCATTTTTGAAACGTTTGCAATCGACTGGCACAAATACAACATTCAGGCAATAAGACAGGAAAATGGCATGGTTTTAACTTGGGAATTTATGTTAATTCTTGCTGTGTCGGAGTCATCCTTCTAGTTGGTGAGTATCGTCTAGGAACCATTTGTTTTATACCATCGTGACCGTACAGTAATGTGAAGTGATTCGGAAGCCGAACTCGATTATGGTACACGATTTAATATACTTTTCTAATGTTTGCCTGACGTTTTGCTGTGTGGGTAAACATAAAATCTTATTTGGTAAGTTGTCACTTTAAAGTTTCCATCCTGTCACAACTGCAATGCTTCTTTTAGTACGTCAAAGTTTACCACTTAAGTGGTGCGATAATTGAGAGTCAATTCTTTCACTTTACATTTCGTGTACATTTCTCCTTGGGGTCACGGTATTTGTAGTCGTAACTTTTGGGACCGCCACAAGTAAAACTTAGAATCTTGTTCTCGAAATGCTCAATCCTCCAGTCTCCTAAACGGCCTCCTTCGAATTTAGAGTGCTGTTGACCCAAACGATCGATGTAGATGCAGCTGTCCGTGTCAAAGTACAACACAATATCTCCTAATAGTTCTAAAGCTTCGTACAGTTTTAAGCGAGCATGGACTGTCAGGTAAGTAGTAATGATGAAATTTCCAAATTAGTCGGCTCCTACAAAGTCCAGTTCTTTTGCGTAACTGACGAAGAGAAAGTCCTCACGAGCGACGTCCACGTGTTTCAGGTAGTGAATCATCTGAAAGTAGCGGGAAGGTTCTGTCAAATACTCTTTCTTGGGGAAACACGGTCGTTGTGTCATTTTACCCCACAAACAATGTAACATCACTTTGGCAAACAATCGCCTTTCTTCGTTTTCCTCGATGTGGTCTAAAGTGATGCCTTCCTGCTCCCAGTATTTCTCTTTGAATTTATTTTGGCCTTCGTGAGTGTGGAAACAGGAAGGTTAGCTACTGGCTTCTTGTTTCAGTTTCAAAAAGACATTAATGTAGTGTGCGAAAATGCCTTTCTGATTCTCCTCGCCCTTATGTTATTTTTCTGTCTTCGAAAAGTGTTATATTTAGTAAACTTCTAACAGTTGCTATCCCATGTCCAGAGGTTTGAAATTTTCCACGCTGACTCACTTTCCGGACAACGTTCGTTCTTCCTGGCTATGATGACAAGGATGGTATTGGTTGCACGCTTCAGCACAAGTACGGCACAAGTAAAACATCAGTTTTCCTTGGCAATGGTGAGGTAACACGGGATGGTACAAGTTCATGGGAGGCAAAACTTTGCATTTGCTCAATCCTTCGTATTGCCGAATGTTGTTCGCGTCGATATTGTTCCGTTAGCAATTGCGGATGTCCTATGTGAATGCGGAAATATATGTACACGTATGTTACAGAGAACACAAGTCTAAGTATTTGATTTCTTTTCCTTTCTTCTCGTCGGCTTGGTACAGAAAACAGGTGGCATTTGTCCGTCCTCTGTACAAACTGTTCCGTGGGTTCAGAGGGTCCACTATTTTGTAACTTTCCACGATGTGCTTAAACTCGGGATGAGTTTTCAATCGCTGATTGTACTCGTGTTACCACATTCCCACCCTTGGTATCCCTACCCATTTAACTTAAACCAGTGGTCTTGTACAAGTCTGTCATGATCCGTTGTAAAAAAAAAACCAACTGCTTTTTAGCGTTACATTAAGACATCGGTGAAATAAGCACCCGTTAAACTCGTATACGATGTCGAGGTTTTCTAAGTCCCAGCCATCCACCGAATGCCTTCCAATGGTTTTCTGGCCACCTCCATTGCGGAAATGTGTGATCCATTTGTATTCCTTGTCGTTGTCCTTGTAATGTAGCCAAGGTAAGGCTTGGAACGAGTATTGACGATTGAGAACTGATGACATCCAGGGTGTTTTCGGGCATGACTGGTTGGCTGAACACTAAGGAACACGCTTTGGCAATGGTGTAAGTTGCTTTCAAAGGATCGATCCCTCAATGTTCTATGAACAGTTCTCGAAATTTTCCACAACGTAGAAAGCGTCTCGTTGTTCGGTACGCATGTTATCTGTGTCATAGTAGTGAGCCTCTGGCAAATGTGGTAGAACGGCGTGTTGAATGTCTTTGGTGTTGAAAAAGTGGAAATAGCCTTTGGCCATTTCTGTTTTGTCAGATAGTTTTGGCAAGCACCTCAAAGACATGGCCAAGTAACTCACCGAATATCTAAACTGCACTTGTCCTGCTTGCATGGAAATGATTTTGGTTCCATTCAAAGTCATTTTAGGACTTTCAGTACTTTGTTCCGTATAGTATCTCAAAAGAAATTGTCCATTGTATACATAGAAATTGTGAGTCATTACCGTGGCATAGCGATGAAAATCCCCGTAACGTTCTATATCTTCTTGTCTCCACGTCTCGTCGATAGGGTCTAAGATCCATTGGACTAAATCGGCAAAAGTGTTTGGTCACTGTCTTCTAGGAATCTTGCTGCAATCAGTAAAGAGAGGTTCTTGAATGCACTTCTCACGAGCCATGCAGAAATTAGGAATGTGAATTCCAGTTTCTTGCATGCATTCGAAATCGAAAATGATGAAATTGCCTTTCTTCTTCTTCTTCTTCTTCTTCTTCTTCTTCTTCTTCTTCTTCTTCTTCTTCTTCTTCTGGTCATCTTCTTCCTCTTCATGCTTAGAATGGTAGTTTTTGAATGTAGCATTGGTGTTCCATGTCTATGGTTTGGCGACAAATGTGACATCTTTTCTTTCCTGAACATACGTGTGCCTTAGCGTTTTTGGTAAGTATGACTTGTCCACATGTAGGACACAATCTCAGAAGTTGACAAGCACGTTTCTGCTGTGATCCTTGTGTCTTTAGATGTTGGTAACAGGCAGGGCTGACAAAAGTGCGCTGACAATCAGAGCAATGCACTCGTTGTCTTTCGTCAAGACAGGGTTTAGATACCAAAGATCCTGAGCATATCGAGCCGCAATGCTTATGTTGCTCTCGATTGTTATAGCCATAGTCATATTTCTCACAGTAATAACTGTATGCCAGAAATGCATGATACTGGTAATGGCATCAAAATGTTTATCATAATGAGAGATGTGAATGTACTTTCCGTCTTTGAAATATTTTCCTCGAAATAACAGATGTCCACGCACTTCTTGAGGTGTACTTTCAATCTGTAGCGTGGAGCCAAGACGTCTTGCAATGTTTGCATTTCATGAATGCCACAAGAGGTCTCTTTGTATAACCCAGCTTGCTATAACAAGAGTTCTGCATATCTTCGTTATTTTGCTCGTTTAGATTTTCGAATGTTCTCCCAGACTCTTTTCCTTTCTGCCGAGTCGTTCTTGTCCGCATATGTTCTTCCCACCACGATGACACGGGCTAAACACATCCTGCTTTGAAGATTGTTAATTTAAACGAAGGCTCTTTTTTGTGCTGCGAAGGTTGTCTACGAATAATACTTTTTTGTGTTTTCCTGTTCCCTTGGGAAGAGAAACATGGGTCATGAACAGTGTTGCTTTTCTGTCGGTGATATGAAACTTGTCGTCGGATTGGTGTACATGTTGAATCTTGTCGATGGTATTGAAAGGTATCTATTCTGATGGACTGCTAAACTCGACCCAAATGGGGGACTTCAAACTGTCGTGATGAATGGAAAGTCTCAAGAGATCGTCTTCTTTGGCTTCACATTGCTGTTCCAGATTGGTTAACAAAGAATTTCACACTTCAGTGATGAACCCTTCTGCTTTCTCCAGCGGTACATCGGACTCTAAATCTTTGACTTCACCGTGTACGCGTTGGACTTGGTACTAAATTATCTAGAGGAGCGTTTTTCTGTCTCTCGAATGAGATAATCATTTTCTGGGTTTACTAGTGGTGATGGACTTTGACTTGGTCTAGACTCTTGGTCTAAATTATGGCTCACTCATGTCATCTTCAAAATCACTGGCATGAATCTGAACCAAGACATCAGCTACTGTACGAGGCGATAAATCATGCTTCTCTCTCTTACTTTCTTTACGAAAAGATGCGATAGTTTCACCTTGACTGCAAAAAGTCAAATGACTACATGTGAAACGTCATGGTAGCCTTTATTACCATGTCAGATCTGGTGTAGACATAAAAGGGCTAGTGTCTTCCTTCCCAATATTTATTTTACTCTCAAGATGACCAGTACGATGGAAGAACCCACATAGATCAAAATTCTGATTAGAGCTTTGCGAGGTGTCATAAGAAAGCTTTCTTCAGACAAGCCTTTCGAGATAAAAGTTAAGATATTTGCTATATCTGTAAGAATAAAAAGCATTGGGATACAGAATGTCCAGACAGTCAAAAAAGTAAGACCAGTGTCCAAAGAGACAAAACCAAGATACCTATTATCATTGTCAAGAGAGAGAGAGAGAGAGAGAGAGAGAGAGAGAGAGAGAGAGAGAGAGAGAGAGAGAGAGAGAGAGAGAGAGAGAGAGAGAGAGTAGATTGGTCTTCAGAGAGAAACTGTTGAAATTCAGCGAATAGCAATTTAATAACAATTCAATAAGCAAATGACTCAAATTTCAAATTAGACTACTTTCGCTCCACCCTTTAATAGCCGATTGCATAACTTGATTAGCAGTGTGGTATTCTTCTCCTCTCTCTCTCTCTCTCTCTCTCTCTCTCTCTTTATATATATATATATATATATATATATATATATATATATATATATATATATATATATATATATATATATATATATATATATATATATATTTAACCATTTGACCGTTGGTATTGCTGACTGGGGGCTTTGTGGTTTACATTTATCTTTCAGTAATAATTTAACTTCCAACCAAAATCAAGTTTTGGTGGGACTTCTATAATAGTTTAATTGAAATATTGGGAGCACCTTCACTACCACCACCACATACAGAACCCCAAACCTTAGGATTCTTTAGGAAAGATCATTAGTTCCGCCATTAGTTTTTACTTCTGTTGCGCGACACTTCCTGTTTTAGTGCTGGGCATTTGGTAGGTGCATAGCCCGTAGTTTAGCAAATCCTACATTTCCTCTGGTAGATACAACCTATATACCAGGTCTTCGCCAAAAATCTGTGTAAATAAAAAAAAATGTTTTTATATTCTTCGTCTGGTCTATATCAATTTCTAAAATATCCAACATGTGTTCCTCATCTTGCACTGTAGGTCGTTATATAAGAAACTTTTGCTAGAGCTTTTAAACTATCACTTCAAAATGTATTTCGAAACGAAGATTCATTACATGTAGCACTGTGGTCTTTTTCGTGATCTTCCTTATGACTAGTTTTGACTCAATAATTTCTACTTTTGTTCTGTAATTACAACGGTGGTCTAAAGCGCTCTCCGTTACGGATCACTGCCATCTCACCTCTGTCTGCGTGGGTTTGAGTCTAAGATTTGGCGCATATTGATATGTGAGAAAGCTTACCAGTAGCTTCTCGTGGGTCGGTGGTTCTTTCCGCGGATTTCCCGGTTTCTTCCTCCACCATTAATACTGGTTGCCATGTATAGCCTATCGTGTGCTGAAAAATGGCGTTAAGCCCCACAAAAACCAACCAACCAACGATGGTTCCATATGGCAAAACAGGTTTAGAGTCTTACGGTCTCAACAGAAATTTCTGGAAGGTGTCTGCTTTGTTAAGTGCCAGTGCTTGGATTTTCAGTTGGTGAATTATTAGGAACGCTAGTACTCCTGGCATCGATGGTTTGTATTCGGGTTTTATTGCTGACACGTCTATTTCCTGAACTCACTTTGCAAATTGTATTTGCAGAAATAGCCCTTCCACTGTCTATACCCCTTTTCGTTGCGAAATAATTGTCCCTTACATGCACTTGTTGACATCAAAAGAACACACGAAACAATAGCGCTGTTGTGTAATTTCCGGACGATTCACTAGTTGACACTGTTAAACGAATCGAGTGAGCCCCGCTGATGTCATCCAAACTGAAAGTACAGAGCGAAATTGTTTAGCAAAAGGTATAGAAATGGCTGATTATGCAGATGGAATCTACATGGGCAATGCGGAGTATAATTTCTTCGCTCAAATCTTCCAGATCATGGATAAACATGACAGAACCAGTGATTTACTTGAACGTTACAAAGCCGCTGTTGCACAAGCCGTAAATGGGATCGTGCAGTGGGAGAGCGTATCACCCAAATTTCCGAGTTACAACAGTATCCTTGACGCGGCAGTTTCAACTCTTCAAAGCCACAGAATTCTTTATACAAAACAGGAATTTAATATAATTGTAACATTAATGGATAAAGTGATTCAGCAACGAGAACGTTCGCTTGCGCTTGGGCGCACTAGGGGAGATAACCCAGTAGTTATACAGAATCACGAACATGTAGTGTCCCTTTGGAAAAGCATGAAATGTAGATTGACACAGACTTAAGAAAATTGCTAGAAATTGATTGAGTTTCTTCAGTCCTAGAGAACAAGCTGATCTGCATACTTTCATGACAAATTATCATTTATGAAAGAGATGATGTTTTAAGATCTGCCATCAATTTGACATTCCATGAAATTGTTTTCACCTAAAACATTTTTAATTAAAGCTATTCAGTTTCATGCACTTTTCATCTACAACTGACTGATTCAGGCAATATACAGCTATAGACGACTGTTTAAAGTTGAGTTTCCACTACCTACTGCATGCTACCCATGTAGAACAGTTATAGCTATAGGAGCCAAAGCTCTCTACTAGGTATCATTCAAGAGGAAACTGTCCTCTTCGTATGGTATACCCCCACATACACAAAGAAAACCAACAAATGTACAAAGCTGTGTTGGTGGAATTCTCACCCAGGCACTGCTACAGAGCCAGGCTTGTTGGTGCTCAGTAGCATACTAATGGGGTTGGGGTCAGATTTATCTCCAGAGGTCTTGATGGTGTCAGAGCCACTGGCCCTAAATGTTTGTACATGTGGTTAAAAAAGCAACTGGATACAGCATCTTTAGTCCTCATTGTTTTCCTTTTGTTTCCTATGATATGATTTTACTCATTGTATTCGCATGATGATTTAATGGCTTGCTATATATGTTGAGTATACTGTACCATTTACTTTCACTGTTTCCTTTATTTTATAGACTGACTGGTACTGTGTAAATTCCATTAAGTGAACTGTAAAGTTGACAAATGTTCAGGCAAAAGATATGTAGATCTCGTTTTATTTTTGATATTCTGATTAAATGTTGCTACCTGGTTGTCAGCTTATTTTTCTAAGCTCTAGTGTATTACATTTCAAAACTTATTATGCTGCATATGTGCAGTTGAAAATGTATCTTTTATTATATTTACTTTTATAAATCGGCCCGAGTGGCTGAGTGGTCTAAAGCGCTGTCCGTTATGGATCACTGCCATCTCACCTCTGTCTGCGTGTGTTGGAGTCTAGGATTCGTTGAATGTGGATATGTGAGAAAGCTTGCCAGTAGCTTCTCATGGGTCGGTGGTTCTTTCCGGTGATTTCCCCGGTTTCTTCCTCCACCATTAATACTGGCCGCCATGAATAGCCTATCGTGTGCTGAAAAATGGCGTTAAGCCCAACAACTACAACTACAACTACTTTTATAAGATTAAGACCTATTATGACCCACTTTTGATTGTTATAACAACTACGTTGAACCTGTCCACCCTCATCCCCTAGGCATTATGTTGTTGGTAAAACACTTTAGTGCCGTTGTTATAACGAATCATAGTCATTGCATAATAATGGAAGTAATAATAATAACAATGTATTCATAGATTTGTATGCTTCACTTGATAAACTGTTATATTTATGGACAGAATGGCTTTTGTAAACTAGGATCAGTGCTGGATTACCCAATAGACAGATTAGTGGCCAACCTATGGGCCCAATGCCTTTAATGCCTCCTCCCAGGGATAATGGATCAAAATAATGTGGAATTGATTTGATTTTGACATATTAGGAGATAATTTGCAGGAGGGGGGCTCAAGATTTCAACTGCCTAGGGGCCTCCACAGGGTTTAATCAGGTACTTACTGTATCTTCTTTTTGTTGTTTAATCATTTTGTATGTTATGAACAGACTACTTTTATTTAAGATTTACATGTGCAGTACCCCACACCACATAAAATATTTGAAAATACATATTTGTATACCATGTAACTAAATGAAAATTTTAAGGCTGTTTGCATAATATATAAAAACATTAATTGGAAATATATCAAACCAAATCAAGTGTCTGCCATATATAGTACATCATGAGCAGTAATTAGTACAAAAATTAGTTACACTTAGACTTAAGGTTACTAGCCAGTATAAAGTCTGAATGAATTCACAGGTATATGTATTTACAGAATTTGTAGGAAGATAGCTAATACAAGTATAATTAGATATTGGGATAGAGTGCATACTGACTTTCCTCTTTTGATATAGTGTTTTGTCTAAGTGTACATTATATTGATTGAAATGCCTTATCTGTTTGGTATCAGACTAAATCTATATTAATTGTATTATTTTTCCAGGATCACAGATTTGTTTTATTTATTTTATATTTATCCATTTGCTTTGTACCCACTGACTTTGATTCAAGTAGGAAATCAAAAGAAAATTGTTTCTGGCAGTAAATAGAGATTTATCAGTTATATTTTTTTTAAATGTTAACAGTAAACTGACAGTAAAACATGATGATTTGGGACAGTAAGCAGGTGTTGCAAACAGTTGCGGAAACACTGTATACTTGGTATATAGATTTTTCTGAATAATGTAATAAATTTATTATCATTCTGTGTGTTTTGAATAACTAATAATTTGTTTTCATTCTGTGTTTATTTTTAATAATTATACTTAATTTATTTTCATTCCATGTATTTAAAATAAAGAACTCTACTAAAAATGGGACCATGGTAGATAAAATGAAGAAATAGTAAGCCAGCTTAATTGTATATGACATTCAAATACTAATGTAATTGGGATTCTGTATATAGGTACATGTTAAGTCATAACCAACTGCACCAAGGTCAGATGTTGCAGAATGCATCAGAAGATCTGGGTGTATGCAGTTTGCTAGGTGTAATCAATCAATGTAAACCCTGATCTTTGGCTCTTTGTGCAATGGCTGTTCCAGGTCTTGTTATTTGCAGTTGGACCAGGCTTATAAGCAGATACATGAGGTACATGATTTTAAATAAGTAGATACATGAGGTACATGATTTTAAATAAGCAGATACATGTGGTACATGATTTTTAAATAAGCAGATACATGTGGTACATGATTTTTAAATAAGCAGATGCATGTGGTACATGATTTTAAAAAAGCAGATACATGAGGTACATGATTTTAAATAAGCAGATACATGAGGTACATGATTTTAAATAAGCAGATACATGTGGTACATGACTTTGAATAAGCAGATACATGAGGTACATGATTTTAAATAAGCAGATGCATGTTGTACGTGATTTTAAGTAAGCAGATACATGTGGTACATGATTTTAAATAAGCAGATACATGTGGTACATGACTTTAAATAAGCAGATACATGAGGTACATGATTTTAAATAAGCAGATGTATGTGGTACATGATTTTAAATAAGCAGATACATGTGATACATGACTTTAAATAAGCAGATACCTGTGGTACATGATTTTAAACAAGCAGATACATGTGGTACATGATTTTTAAATAAGCAGATACATGTGGCACATGATTTTAAATAAGCAGATATATGAGGTATGTGATTTTAAATAAGCAGATACATGTGGTACATGATTTTAAATATGGTATGTTGTGGTTTTCACTTACCTTGAGGCTGTTTTAACTAAGAACCTTACCTGTTTAAACTAAAGAGGTTTGATGGGTCTTATCAAAAGTACAATCCAAACTTTAAATATATTGTACTTTATTTTATAATTTTTTTATATTTTGTATTTTATTGTGCAGCTTGATATTTAAAACAAAAGGGAAAACACTTAAAAAATTACTTTTATTCTGACAAGTGTCACAGATTTTGTGTGTCTGCTGTTTATTGATAGGGTATTCTTTATTGTACTTTTTAAAAATCTATATCATATCCAGTCTGTGTCTCCATGATCTATGCACTTATCTAACAGTCTATCTAAATATCTATTTGAAACACCCTTTATGTGTATTTTTCAGATCAGAATTTTGACACAACAGGAAAACTTTTTTGTTGTTATTGTTGTTGTAGGGGTTAAAGTCATTTTTTCAGCAAAAGATAGGTTACACATGGTGGTCAGTATGCTTATGTGCAAATAGTCTTCATGTATCACAATGATATGATCCAGAATGTCTTTGAATGAGCCCTCAATAATCTCAAAGTAGTGTTTCTGCCCAAAATATCAATTAATTCCAATAAATAATTTAAATAAATGATTCCTCACAATATTATAACTGAACACAACTAAAGACTTGTACTAAGGTAGGAATTTATAATTCATCTCGTACTTCCCACTTGACTTATAACTTGCAATAACATTTTTTTTAAATAGAAAAACCTCTATAATTGTAAGCTGTAAACAAATTGTTTATAGAATCTTGAAGGTCATAATCAAGGCTGGGCATTGAACCAAAACAACTACTTTTAGTTTAATCACAAGCCAAAGAGCAGGTATGCACCAAAAAAACCTATCCTCAGTCATGGACAAAAGTCAAGCACACAAACATTATATATATATATATATATATATATATATATATATATATATATATATATATATATATATATATATATATATATATATATATATATATATATATATATATAACAAACTCCAAAGAAGTTCAAATCTCTTTAATATGTGGCATGGATCAGTTATTCATACCTTTGGCTAACTTGCCTACTTGTTGTTAGTCAAGAGCATGTAGCAAAGTGTTATGTATATCTATATTCTTCATTAACTTTTGGTCCATGACTAGATTGCATAAAAATATAAATAGATTAATTATTTGTTTTTGTAATCCATATATTTAACCTGTTTATCATTTGGGGTAATTTCCCATTTAATGATTACATCAGGTGGGGTTTTTTTGTGACAATAGTTATTGTAGAGTCTTAGGGATGCATATAAAAGGTGCTAGAGAACACTAATTCATTTATATTTCCTTGCATTGTTCTTTTTTAATATCAATATACAGATTTATTTAATGTTGAGAATTTATTTATTAATTATTGGAATTCCATGCAATGCATTTATAGTATGGCTTGGATTAAAATGTCAGTTTTGGGATTAGTGTAAATTTATTCAAAGACATTCTATACAATGACACTGTGATGTATCAAGACTTGTGGCACACAAGCACATTCAAGGCTATTCAGAAGTTAAGTTTTACAAGACTTGGGTTTTTTTATTTCTTTCTGTTACTTGTTTTAAAAGCAACGAATCGAAATAGAAATTGAAGACTTATCTAGCATACGAAATCTTTAAAAAAATTCAGAAATTTTCAGGTTTTAAAAAAAAAGTTAAAAATTTACTTTGCCTTGAAATAAAATAATTCTTCACGTGTACTACAGCTGATCCGAAAAGATTTCAAACTGTTGCAAAATGATTGACAGTCTTAAACGTTCTTGAACTTTACCTTAGACTGTATTTTCTATTTCTCTAACATACACTCCATTAGTCACGTAATGAAAACAGCAGATTTAGGGACTTGTGACATTAACTCTTTAAACTGTACCGTGAAGTGTTGGCGATCGTTCTGAATTTTATGGATGTTACTTTATGGATAACTCGGACGTAAAAATAATCTTCGGCGTCCACCGAACGACTTTCTTTGCCTTTCCTTAAATATACGTATACGAAGTGCGATGTTATTATCTCAAAATTCTTTTCCTTGAGAACATCGTTTAATTAGCGTGTAACACATCTTAGAAAATTTTAAGTCAACGAGGAAAAACTTTCAAAATTATTGTAATTCTGGGAATTGCTTCAATTCTGATCTCTCTCTCTCTCTCTCTCTCTCTCTCTCTCTCTCTCTCTCTCTCTCTCTCTCTCTCTCTCTCTCTCTCTCTCTCTCTCTCTCTCTCTCTCTCTCTCTCTCTCTCTCTCTCTCTCTCTCTCTCTCTCTCTCTCTCTCTCTCTCTCTCTCTCTCTCTCTCTCTCTCTCTCTCTCTCTCTCTTTAAGAAACCGAAATTTTAATGGAATATTCCTCTAGATCAAATAAATGACATGTGTTGTAGACCTATGAGTAAGACTGACCCATTAAATATTAGTTTAACCTTTATTTTTCATCAGTTATACACGACGTTTTTACAGCTAAACACCCAGTATTATCCATGAAGTCCCAACATTAAGAATGGTAACCAATTATCCAAGCACATGTCACATAACATTGATCGAAACGCTCTGGTGGCCTATTGTTTAGGGCGTCCGCCTCGGATGCGGGAGGTCGTGGTTTCGAACCCCAGATGAATCATACCAGACTATAAAAAGTGTTACTAACAGCTGCCTCGCCTGGCGCTCAGCATTAAGAGGTTAGTGCTAGGACTGGTTGGCCTGGTGTCGGAATAATATGAGTGGGTAGGACATCATGCCACATGTCTGCGGCATGATGCCCCAGTGCTAGACATCACTTTAAACTGTCACACTGCAGACATCGTAGCGATATGACTGAAAAATTATTAAAGCTACGCTAAAAATCTAAATCACACACACACATTGATCGAACCCGAGATGGCACGACTACAAAGCCAGGGCATACCGATGCGTTTTCCACAATCCCAATCTTGTCAAGTTTGCGAACATTATCAATGCAGCTTAATCTCTTTTTCAAATGCGCCATATTGTAGTATAGATCTCGGTTCGAAATGTAAGGAAAGCTTATATGTATAGCTCTGCCCAGTGCAGCCCTGCCCACACTCAGCCTTCTTTTGTTGGTTTGTGCAACTAATGCAAAATAAAAACAGAAGACATATGTTTCCAGATGCGACTTATATTACATATTTACTATGCAAATTATAACACGACAGCTAAAACATCCTTTAAGGCCATAATGTTTGCTAAACCCCAGTTATAAAGTCATGTGTAAGTTATAATCTATCTGTCTTGGGAATATTAACGCGGTCTTGTGTTTGACCTCTAAAGATTGTAGCGGGGTTAGTTTTGAATTCTTACGCAAAGTTTCCATGGCCAGTTAGATACCGGAAACATAAGTCAGCAAAGGCGACCGGTTGCATCACTTAACAAAGGCTTGCCGTTATCATACCTATATGTTAAGGGTTTGTTCAAGGATCAAAAGGAAAGTCCACAGGGTGAACGGGGCGTATTCTTATCCGTCCTCATGTTGACAAACAGTGAGAGGGACCCTGTCCTCTAAGTTTGATTTGATCTGTCAACAGCGATATCCAAATAAAAATGAGAAATTCCGAAATCGTAAGGGTAATTTAGTATTCTCTTGAAAGGATTTCAGATCAATAGGGTTTACTCCTAAAAAGAAGGAACTCGTAATCTGGCTGCAGAACTTAGAAGTAGATTTTAAGGAAAGACAAAGCTTTGTAAAGGAAGCCTTTTATGGGACAGATAACTTTCGGTTCCATTAGGTGCCAAATCTTCAATAGTTGGAGAAGGAAGGAGCTTTAAATCTATCTTTCACTAAATTTAACTTCCAATAAAATCAAGCCTGGGAGGGACTTATATAATAGTTGAAATAAAATAGTGGGAGCATCATATAGGTCGTCACATAGAAAACAAAAGACCTTGAGTTTTGCTCTGCCTTTGATGCTGTATGTGTATATAGATAATGTTCAAACAGTAAAGAACATATGCCATGACATGCCATCTCATAATGTGCGAACAGTTCATGACATGTTGCTTCTTTACGTGTTTAATCATAGACTGCATATACACATATCTGCAAAGGCAGTACTGACTCTATGCAGTCTGCAAGGGGATTACGTTTGTGCTCGAATATATACGGCATAACACATTCTTAGGGGTTATTTCAAAATAAAAATTGCATTTTCAGTGATCTACTATAATCAAACCCATGTTATGACATCAGACAATGCATACGTGTAATATCTAAGGCGCCAGAACGTATTTGTTAGTGTGTATGTTTGTTTTTAAAACAGGTTTTGTGATAAAATGAAAATAATTCATTCGTAACAAAATAGCTCCTTGGATATGACATTTATTATATCCGTGAATTATGTGACTGAAGTATCTTGCTTTTTTCGTATATTCCATTTACATTAAAATATATAACAAGTAATTTTGAAACATGTTCTCAAATTTTAAACAATTTTAGCGACTTTAGTTCGGTGTATAATGTCCATTCTAGGTAGCCAGTATACTAAATATTTAGTCGTCCAGTCGAGACTTTGAGCTGTAAGCGTGGGACCGGCGAAGAGAGGGGTAGTCATTTAGTCGTCCAGTCGAGACATTGGGCTGTAAGCGTGGGACCGGCTAGGGGAAGGGATAGTCATTTAATCGTCCAGTCGAGACTTTGAGCTGTAAGCGTGGGACCGGCGATGGGAGGGGGTAGTCATTTAATCGTCCAGTCGAGATATTGGGCTGTAAGCGTGGGACCGGCGATGGGAGGGGGTAGTCATTTAGTCGTCCAGTCGAGACTTTGGGCTGTAAGCGAGGGACCGGCGAGGGGAGAGGGTAGTCATTTAGTCGTCCAGTCGAGACATTGGGCTGTAAGCGTGGGACCGGCGAGGGGGGGAGATAGTTGAATCCACCTGGAAACGAAAAAAAATTAAAAAAAACTATTATGTATCTCCAGGCTTTTGAACTTATATTACTGTAGTAAGAAAAAGTTAGAATATCAGAAGAGGAAAAACATACAAATACACACACACGCATACACACATACACACACGGGCAAGGTGGCATCTTTCTTATCGGCTTCAGTTTAGATCCGAGAAAAGATAGGTTCAAACCAAATTATCTATCTTTGCTATTGGCTTAGTGAAAACAACACATCAAGCATAATTTTCCATTTTACATTCAGCAAAAGAATATAGATAAGAAAAGACACAAACACTGCGATGTTTATAATCGTTGTATAAAACATTTAAAATATAAATTTGCAGGTACTATCCAGTGGTATAGGTAGAGCAACCTTAAATTTGGAAATGGAGTCACACATAAATTTGGTCATGATGAATTTACAATGACTTTTTGGGGATTATTATGCTATTACTGTCCTTAAAGCCATCCTGCCATGGCGGATGGAAGAATAACATTCATTCTTATGCAAGCTATTATTTGTAAAAGAAATGTCATAAGTGGAAATAATAAAGATTGACGAAATTCTATATAGCATCACTACCCGCCTATAATCAATTTGAGTTATATGTGTGTATATATATATATATATATATATATATATATATATATATATATATATATATATATATATATATATATATATATACATAGATATATAAAGAATACAAATCATATGGCGAATAACAACCCTCTCAAGCGTACTGGATCCACCAAGGGATCACGTTTGTCAGGGATTAATTAAAATAGATGCAATAAACTGACGACGAACAGTACGAAACTAGCAACTAACTAGCCTAAGCGCTTTCGACTCTTAATGAGTCTTTTTCAAAGGCAAATACAAAACATAGTTACGACAAACAAATAAACACAAAAACGTTGCGTTTGTAAACCTCTACATTTCTATCTTCACATGTGCTAAAACTATAAATACAACCAGCTTGTATAGAATAGTTGCGGAAACTGAAAATGTTGTATAATTCCCTAAAAGTCTACAAGCCAAAGCGACATCTATTTTTACTTTGTGTACATATGTAACGCAGATTATATCCCGGATATTTGGTTCTGTACCGGTTATTCTTATAGTAAAAATTGAAGGATAAGAAGATTTAGAAAATGTTAAATTATCCTTCAATTTTTACTATAAGAATAACCGGTATAGAACCAAATATCCGGGATATAATCTGCGTTACATATGTACACAAAGTAAAAATAGATGTCGCTTTGGCTTGTAGACTTTTAGGGAATTATACAACGTTTTCAGTTTCCGCAACTAGTCTATACAAGCTGGTTGTATTTATAGTTTTAGCACATGTGAAGATAGAAATGTAGAGGTTTACAAACGCAACGTTTTTGTGTTTATTTGTTTGTCGTAACTATGTTTTGTATTTGCCTTTGAAAAAGACTCATTAAGAGTCGAAAGCGCTTAGGCTAGTTAGTTGCTAGTTTCGTACTGTTCGTCGTCAGTTTATTGCATCTATATATATATATATATATATATATATATATATATATATATATATATATATATATATATATATATATATATATAGAGAGAGAGAGAGAGAGAGAGAGAGAGAGAGAGAGAGAGAGAGAGAGAGAGAGAGAGAGAGAGAGAGAGAATGGTGTATATCAATAGTGTGTGCTTCATTTTTGTCCGTAACTGAGGGTTGGTGTTTGTATGATTTGGACTTTTATGTAGCTTTAAATTTGTTTTAGTCATTTTGCTATGTCGTCTGCAAAGTGGAACTGTATGTCTAGCACTGGAGCATCATGCAGAAGACATAACATCATGTCCCACCTAGTCACAGTATCCTGATACCAGGTCGATTAGTCCTAACACTAACCTCTTAATACTGAACGTGAAGCGAAGCAGCTGTTAGTATCATTTTTATAAGTATTTGGTATGACTTGGCCAGGGATCGAACCCGTAACATTCCCACACCCGAGGCTTACGCTCTAACCAACAATCCATCAGGGCTGTCGACTGACGGTTGGAATTTTCGTCATATATGTCAGAAGTAAACAAAATGTTTTCTTGAATGTGAGTTCAAGGTTTGACCTTGTTTACGAATTACTGGGTTTTTCCATTGGAAATCTACTAGATCCCAAGTCAATTGGGTATATATATATATATATATATATATATATATATATATATATATATATATATATATATATATATATATATATATATATATATATATATATATATATTTATATATATATATATATATATATATATATATATATATATATATATATATATATATATATATATATATATATATATATATATATATTATGTATAGGTAAACTATCATTCATTCATGTTCAATATTAGTCGTTGGGAATCTGTGATCCGAGTTTGTAGTTTTATTCAGATATAATTCTAGATCAATTGTTTATTCAAACTATTCACTGGAATTGCGAATGTCTCATTGACATTTTGGACTTAAACACTATTTTGGGATTATTGAGAGCTCATTTAAAGACATTCTGGAATGCATCATTGGGGTACATCAGGGCATTCAAGTAATAGCAAAGAGCTAAAACCAAAACTGTTTTGTAAATTTCAACAAATAATTTGTTCACTAGAATATAAAAAGTGAATATTATAAAAGTACTTACACTATTGCAAATTAAATCCCAAAGGAGACCAAAATGTTTTGTCAACAGTCCTAATGAATACAATTTTAATTATATTTAAGTCGCAATCCAAAAAAAAAAGATCAATCACTGAATGTATTGATGTGCTTGTAGTCTCGAATGCACTAATGTACCAATGGCCTAAAGTATGATGATGTTCCAAAAGTCTTTTGATGAATTACAGTAATGTAATCCAAGATATCTTTGTTTTAATTCACTATAATTCGAAATTAATTTATCTGTCTAAGAATAAATTTGAGCACTTTGCAATTCCATAGAATAATAATTTGAATGAATATTTCTGGAACAGCTCAAATACTGAAGACATAAAAAAGACTGATTCCGCTTCAAGATCTTACAGCACGAATGAAGAATATCTGTGTAAAGAACATTATAAAATACTCTACTTGGTCTAAGTCACAATATTTTCTAAACAAACAACATATTACGTAATAGACACGTTCATATTAGAAGATTCTGTTACTATACGTACAATACAGAATGTGGTAAACATCACTCATACTATATATTTTTATGGGGAATTTCCAATGTTCTGCAGTCAGGTTGAGATAAACATGTTGTTTACATAACTATAATCAAGGTTTCTGATCAAGTAAAAAAATGACTTCATTTTAGACAAGGTCAGCAATAAAATTACAAGCTTACAAAATTTACGATGATGGTGAAATTAATAAACAATATATACATTATAGATATTTTGGATCTGATTCACAATACTGGTTTTGTCTTTTACATTTTTACTTCGTAACTTAGCAAAATTATTTGTTGAGTTTACCAAACTTGTTGATTTCGTTTCTTTCTGTTACATAAACCTTAAGAATTTTAATAACACACACACACACACACACACACACACACATATATATATATATATATATATATATATATATATATATATATATATATATATATATATATATATATATATATATATATGTGTGTGTGTGTGTGTGTGTGTGTGTGTGTGTGTGTGTGTGTGTGTGTAATGTGGCGAATATTGAAACCTTATTAAAACTTAAGGCTGAATAAATTATGCTTTGAAGTTATCATAATCAAGCCAGATAGGTCTTGATAATGTTCGCCAATTATTCTCTTATTTCATCTCTGATACATAAAAAGGGTATACGTTTTAGCTTCATTAGCATTAAGCGGGTTGTTTAATCTGCACACTGACCTATGGTGCATTAGAACTCCGACCGTATTGGTTCTTAGAGGGCCGCACGTCAGATAATTGATATTCAAAGGAAAGCTAATTGCAACAGGTTCATAGGCTGGCAAAATATGATGAAAGACATGATTATTTGGAGAGAATTTTAGGAACAGTTATATTCGATTGGTAAGGAAAACACTTAAGGACGTACACTTTGGGAGACTGAGAACTTAAGAATACCAATTTGCTCAAAATTCTTTAGTTCGACTTTTGCCTTGTGAGAAGTCAAAAGGTCCAACTCCTTGGGGAACATGATAATATTGTTTTCCCTCGTAGAAAAGTGCCATATAGCTGTCTTAAAAAGGAAGACAGACTCTAGGCTAGGACACAGTTGTGTGGAAAGAAACGGCATTAAGGTACGTAATCTTAGTTTCCATTTAATATTCTATTCCAGTCGTTTGTGTTTCTTTGCAAATGGGTTCATATGCTTATGGTTCACGCATGTATCGTGTATGCATTTCATAGGGATTTATTGATATGTTAGTGTTATGCAATTTAATTTCTAATTTAACAATTATTAGTTCATTGTTTGAATTGACTGATTGCATGTAACTCAATATTCAATATGCAGTATTTCATATGGATTTTTGATGTAATCCAAAGGATGCTTAAATATGCAGTATTTTATAGGAATGTATGAATTACCCCTAATGTAAAGATGTGTCATATTTCTTATGATATATGAATTGATTTCCAATGTAGGATGATAGTGTTATCGTGAGCTAATGACAAGTGTCTAGTTATATATGATTCGCAACGGTTAATTAATCTTGCAGGTTACTGATTATTGTAGCTAGATTTAGTGGATATTATTCCACGAGTAATTAAGCATTTTTTTATTGAACAAAATTTGACTAGCCAATGTATATATGGCTGCATTTGTCTGAGAAAGCACGTGGTAATTCCTAATCAATTGCCCCGCACGGAGAGCAAAGAACTCCGAGCTAAGGTCATTTGTACTGATGTAAAGGTACCGTACCGGAACATAATCTGTAAAGACAGTTATTTGTTAAGATCACATTATGTCAGAATTTACGTAGTGTGAATTGCTAATCTGATGTATGTATGATATATATATATATATATATATATATATATATATATATATATATATATATATATATATATATATATATATATATATATATATATATATATATAAAGAATACAAATCATATGGCGAATAACAACCCTCTCAAGCGTACTGGATCCACCAAGGGATCACGTTTGTCAGGGATTAATTAAAATAGATGCAATAAACTGACGACGAACAGTACGAAACTAGTAACTAACTAGCCTAAGCGCTTTCGACTCTTAATGAGTCTTTTTCAAAGGCAAATACAAAACATAGTTACGACAAACAAATAAACACAAAAACGTTGCGTTTGTAAACCTCTATATTTCTATCTTCACATGTGCTAAAACTATAAATACAACCAGCTTGTATAGACTAGTTGCGGAAACTGAAAACGTTGTATAATTCCCTAAAAGTCTACAAGCCAAAGCGACATCTATTTTTACTTTGTGTACATATGTAACGCAGATTATATCCCGGATATTTGGTTCTATACCGGTTATTCTTATAGTAAAAATTGAAGGATAAGAAGATTTAGAAAATGTTAAATTCTACTAGTGCATAGTTTTCATTTTCTAGTCTTCTTGGTTTAGACCGCTTGGTTTCAATGTTCTAAGGCGGCGTATCCAGTATGATTCCTTTTCCTTCCTGGTGTCAGAACTCCAGCTGTGGTTGTTGGCAATAGCGATAAGTATTATATCACTGAAAGTGTGGCCAGGGGAGGAGAAGTGTTCTGCGACCGGGCTTCTGTACAGCTTTTTTGTCATCCAATCAGATCTATGAAGGTTTATCCTTATGTGTAGCTTTTCAGTTTCTCCCACGTACTGAAGGCCACAGATCTTACATGTGATGAGATAAATCACATTCTCTGTTTTGCACGTTTTGTTTGGACCATGTATGTTTAGTTTTTCTTTAGTCACTGTGCTAGTGAATGTCTTGGTCTCTATCATATGTTGACAGGTTTTGCATCTTTTATCGCCACAGGATCCAGATTGACTAGGTTGGTTTTGACTAGCGATTGTTGTTAGCTTGGCCCTGACTAGGATGTCCTTTAGGTTTTTTGGTCTCCGGTAAGCTACTACAGGTTTGTTCGGAAGTATTAGGTTTAGTATGTCTGACGATTGCACGGTTGGCCAGTGGTTTGCGATGATTTTACCTACTTTGGGATTGTCTGGGTGATAGGTCAGAATAAATGGTATCCTATCAACCTTTTCTTTCTGTCCATATCTGAGTAGATCATCGCGGTTTGTTTGTTATACAATACATACATACATACATACATACATACATACATACATACATACATACATACATACATACATACATACATACATACATACATACATACATACATACATACATACGACTGCGACTAAATTATATGAATGCAAATCTGTTGGCTTGAAAGTGAAATTTTGGTTATGTATTAATTGATTCAATTCATTGCTAGTACATCTGTTGGATTGAAAATGAAATTTTGGGTTTTTTTATTAATTGATTAAATTTATTTTATTTATTGGTAAAGGAGGCTGGTAGTTGTTTATTTTCTTTCAATAGCTTGCTCAGCAATTTTTTAACGTTCCATCTATCCGTCCCCACTGGACAATAATACTGTGGGAGATCATTTCCTAGTTAACGATCGCCAAATCAATTAAGAGGCTTTTAATGTTTTAAAACCAACCAATGCCGTTAAAGTGTGTGTGAGTGTGTGTGTGTGTGTGTGTGTGTGTGTGTGTGTGTGTGTGTGTGTTATTTTCTATGCATATTTTCTGCCATGTTCTTACTACAGATTGAATATTAAAGGTTTGTGGTGCAACACTTTAATAAACAACATTTAGCTCTGTTTTACCTGGGCGTTGGAATTTATCTGATAAGGATTTATATAATTTTGTCTCATTTGAGATAAACAACTGTTATCAGTGCCGAAAATTTAAATAGTCGGCTTACAGTCTTTAAAATTATAGATTGACCTATGGGGGTGGCCGGTGTGTTTTTCTTATTAGAGACGTGATTCAAATATACACTGACGTGACCATGCACTTTGTTAGAAATACCAACTGAAATGTAATCAATGAGGAAAACATGTCAACTTTGTCGCTAGTAAAAATATATCGGTCGGTAGTAGAGATAGCAACTCGCGCATTTGGCCATTACTCTCTTTCTTACCTGTTAGCATAAACAAGTAATGTAATCTGCGATCGCGTCGACAGGTAAAGCACTAGAGTAAGTTGGTGTTTGGAAAAGTGAGCGTAGTAGAAGAAAACCATTTGGTTTTAATAATATTGTCGTAAGGACGACATAAAGTCAAGTTTTTGCGATCAAAGTAGAACATAGAGAAGCTGAGTACAAATGGCCCAGATAATGAATGCGCAGAAACCAGTGGGTACTCGTGAAAATGTGGAGTACGATTTCTTCAAAAAGTTGTTTGCAGCGATGGAAAAGTCTGGAAATAATGTTGGGATTTCGGCTCGTTTTGACACCGCGTTGAAAAACAGGCCTAACGGCGAGATTTCTATTCTCCCATGGAACCAGGTGAGATAATTGAAATTACAAGAGTACCGAAGAGTACCATATCATTTATTAAATTCATATTAAAATATTGAATATTAATCTTTATATTCACACACTACGGATTTATTGTCCTAAGTCATGTATGCACGTGTCAGTGCGTCTGCATATCTGTCCGTGTGTCTGCCTCTCGTCAGTCATTTTGCATGTTTATATTTGCGACCGCTACCATTTAATTGAAATTTGCAGTACTGCAATAAATTAGAGCACGAATTTATTTGCATACATTTTGCAGGCAGTCTCTGTATATTGCTACCTGGAATTCGGGATGAAATTATTTTTTAAAATTGGTTTGCAGTCTTTTTCGCACAAATATCAGGAAAAATAAAAGACAGATATGTACATATTAACTATTTTAAAAAGTCAATTCGACCATTAAATATATTTTGTTCACGCTGCTATTGCAAAAAAAGGGATGCATATTGTTTGCTTAATTTATGTGTGAAGAATATATACTCGACAACAAGCATGCAGAAAACTGCGTATGAATGCAGCTATTTATAGGGTGCATTATAAAGTATCAAATCCTCAACACCGAAGTCAAACTAACGAGCTATTATATATATATATATATATATATATATATATATATATATATATATATATATATATATATATATATATATATAAAATTGTGACACAATGAATTAATAACGCACATGTGATGTAAAATTTAAATATTTACAGCACATACATGGACATGTGCACTCAAAAATAGTATTCTTGTAGGTTGTATAAGATTTCAGGTAACCTTACCTTGCACGCCTCGTGATATGCTTGGCTGATTTGACTGTTGTCAAGAGCCCGATCAATAAATACCGTAAATTAACAGTTAAAGGTCCTCAATAATTGACATGTTGATTCTGCTCGCGTACTAATTAAGCATCTCAACTTCTGTAAGATGCTTCAATTTTCTGTAAATATAGGCACAGTAATATAGGATTTATTTTGACCATATGCTGAAAAATTGCTTAATTATAACAGTTTCAAATATGTTAATGTTATAACGTGAAAACTGTCCAGTTGTCGGAATCACGTGTCACATAGCTCTCATAAAACAAACTACAAGATATCCGTTATGTAATAATCGCCAGATAGCTCTAGGTCAACTAGGACCACAAAAGACCAGTAATTGACCTATCGTCGAAATTTCACTAGAACACTCCAAACACTTACCGATATATGCATATGAACCACGGACAAACCCTGTCCATGGCAAAGATATGGAGGTCACTTGATTGACCGGCTCATGGGCAGCTTGACGGTTTTCAGGTTTAATATCCGTCACCGTTATGATTGGCACTTTATGTCATAAACAAATTCGAATCCTCATACTTTGTAGGCCCAAAGTCTCGAATCTCCATTATTATTAAAGATAAAACTGTGAAATACATACGAGGACATAATATTTGACCACCCGGCTCCCTACCGCTGGATAATCGAACTTAACAATCGGAAATGGGTTGTTAACCCATGCTGCTTGTACAGTGGGTTACTTACTCCTATTTTCTTTCGTTAGGTAGGATGGCAGGGCATCACTACTTACCGTCAGGCGATCCCCGAAGCAGGTCTCGTTATCGAGAGGTCAAAGGACACCATTTTCCGGAGCGAAATGAAAAATATGATTGACCAAATAGTTGCTTGGAGGGATGCCGATCTGGCTGCAGGGGCTCACAGAGGGGATGATCCATATGCCTTGAGACAGCATGAAAACATCCTGGATATATGGAGAGAAATGAGGAGCAATCTAGCTGTGTGAGACAAGACATTTAGTTCACATGTATATGTGAGATCAAGATCATTTAGAAAACATATCAAATCGAGTAAATGTAACTGTTACCACAAAAGTTCATCATACATCTTGGGACTTCATGTGGAGTCATTTTAAGTGTGAATGAGACACTTTTAGCAAAATATGAATTATATATATATATATATATATATATATATATATATATATATATATATATATATATATATATATATATATATATATATATATATGAGTGTGATAATTAAACTCGCACCTGCATGTTAGATTCAGTAACGTATATAGAACGCGTACACATGTATTGTTATACTTGGGGCATGAACCGATGTTTATAATAGTCGAAGTTAATAAAATACGAGATATCAGATAACTTTAAGATCATTATATTTGACGGTGTCGAATTTATGCAAGATAATATGTCTGATACATATATTCATAGTATGTGTTATCTGTATCATCTGTGGTCATTCATAAATTCAACCTGACGTCATTAACCTTAACCTCAACCTTATCTGCGCCTGTAAACAATCGACCTCTTTTGCATCTCTTCTATTTTTGTCATCATGTACAGAGTTCTAATTTTAGTAACGAAAACAGCCCAGTCGTCATCGGGGCAGCAATATTGTAAATAGAGAATAACATAGCTGCCTAAAAGGAAAAACAAAATCATCTTGTATATATTGTATGTTCATCTTCTGTAAATAATTTAAATTCATTGTATGTATCGCCTTTTATTTAATTTGTGTATTGTTTTTGCTAATGAAGCACATCAATCAATAAAAACCAAAAATACCAGTCGAAGTTCTCTGTAACTCATTGCCATCTTACAAGCAGGTCAGAGGGTAACATTTTAAAAAATTATTTCTTTCTCATCTCATACCAAACAAGAAGCGAAACATTCCACACATGTTGAACTGTGGGATAAAGGCATTTTTGTAAAGTCTGCTATTCCCCATCATCGTTAGAGAGAGTTTATGAAACCGAAGTAAACCAATCGCGTCGATATGACCTTTACTTAGAAGGGAAGGCAACTCTCGTATAAAAGTATTCATCACAATAAATATGTCATAACATGTCATCTTTCTTTCAGTGCATTCATTTGGTTAACTATATTGAGCTTTGCATTAAATCAGTTTCTTTTATTTATTTATATATATATTTTTTTATATTTTCCCAAAGCTATCATTCAAAGACCGTGAAAACATTAATTCAAAATCTACCTCATTAAGCAAACCAACTGTGTAAAGTAACACAAAATAATTCATACATTTTCGATGATAAACCTTCATTTTGTAAAATATGTAAATCGTCATTTCAATGCACTGAAATTCAATGAATTAATTTTAGACCAGGCTTTGATGCACTTTCCATCGCTTCTTATAATTACTAATTTAAAAACAAAATACGGAAATATGTGATACAGCGCTGCTAAAATTAAGAACATGTCATTTTCTTAAAAAGATCTCCAATTGGAGCAGCCTCGGTCTTATCTCACGTATTAGAAACGTTTCTAAAAAACAATGCCAATAGTGTAAAGCCAAACAGCTAAGCGATACAAACAACACTATCAAACATTAAATGTTGCTCTCATAACAGCTCTGTCCAGTGTTCTATATTTGAGTGCATTAAACTTTAAACTATCAACGTTTAGTTTATTTGGTAAAATCTTAATTTTACTTCTTTTTTTTTTGAATAAGTGTGTTTATCGTCAGACCAGTTCTCTATATCTGAAGAACCCCCTCCCCCACTTGCATAGACATGTCATTATATCCAACTGCTGATGAAAATTAGATTGAGAAAATAATTTATGGTGATTATCTAGTGTAACTATCGACCTTGAAAAGTAATTACTGGTAGTATTTATTTTGTAAAATGAAAGTGGCTTGCGGGTTTGTTTTGATGAGGCATGTCACACTCACTCGATTTGGTTGCATCAGGTATAACTCAATAGCCAGTATCTAGTTATTTTAATATATTTATCAGCATTCCATTTGTAGTATTTTATTTTTTTTAAATTTCGTCGACTAATATCATTCAACAGGGATCATCGTAGAATCTCCGTATGACGTCATAATTAAGCATATCGTGGAACCACTATTAAAGCGAAGCGACGAGACGGACACTCGCATTATGTAAATAGTCTACCATCGCAAGTGCGTACTTGTTATATGCACAAATGATATGGCATTAAAGAATATAAGCGAATGCCCGATTCATATGAACTCATATTAGGATGGATAAAATTTGCCCTATTAATTTGTGTTTGGTTCTTACAACGCATATATCTCAAATGGTGATATTATCTGCGGGCATTTTGTCATTCAACTTTAAACCAGTCTTTTTTGAATTAAAAAAAAATACAAATTGGATTGTTATTATCTGTTACAAATTTTGAAACACTATCATTAAATAATGATGAGATTGATGAATATAGAATACTTATTTGAATCTAATATTTGGATTATATACTAGTATGTGCACCACCGCTCTTCTTTACTGTCTCTTCTTTTCTGTAAATATTTTTAGTAAAATTATCCTCTCTGTTTTCTTGTCATCCTGGTTTTTCTTAAAATGTATTCTTGTCAACAGCTAAAATTGTTTAGTTTTTGTGGTAAAATAATAAAACTAGTTATTAACCAGACGTGACCAATTGTAAAATCTGGGTTAAGTTCATGTATGCATAAATTATCATATTTCAGATCTTCGCCAGAAATAACAATAGTCATTAACAATTATATTTCGGAACAAACGCTCATATCGTCACCATATATTTCATTTAATATAATGCTATGCATATTTAGTTTATATTATGTTCTTAACTTTTATCCACGTTTGTAACTTGTAAATAGAATGTTTACATATTTTTACATTGCTAGCTTTTGTCCATGAGTCTAAGATGTAAACAGAATGTTAACATAGCATTTGAGTTCAAGGCCAGTCATTGTTTCATTTTGATTAGGGTTTTCCGTTGAAGTGCTTCACCTTCAGTGTGTTTCTAGGTCAGGCGAAATTACACATAAAAAGGAATTTGATAAACAAATATTTTATATTTTGTTTAGGTCAGTTTGTGGGAATCCAATTTGATCAGTTTACAGTTGTGTTTCTTAAATCAGAGATGAATGGAAAATAATTATTTATATTAAATATTCATTGGAATTACTAAAGTGCTCATTGACTTTTGGATTAATATCTTATTTTGGATTTGTTTGAACTCATTCAAAGATAGTATGGATTGCACCAGTGCGTTATATGAGAATATCTAAGACTATTGGAATTCTTTGGAACGTTCTATATTTTTTTTTACTTGTGATAATTTCATTTAGGATTATCTGGAATTTAGCTCACACCATTTTAAGTGTTTTGAATTATCATTTTGGAAATAAATTGTTTGCTTATTTTACTGAAATTGTTAGCTTCACTTTTTCTTACATATTTTAAAACCTTGAGTCGTAACAGACTTTAGGAATCGTCCTGAATATTCAATTGTTTAAACCATTTCAGAGATATTAAAATATGCCTTTAAAATTTAAATTCACTTTGTTTGGGAATTTTCATCGATTGTGGTAGAGATTTTAATTCACAAATCATATGATAAATCTTTAGTGAAACCATCAAGCATTCACAATGTCAGCTAATGTCGAGAATTTTGTTTCAAATCCTTCCAAGAAGGGGTTAGAGATCGAAAAAGGAACGAATTCCTTGAGGTTGCCGGACATTATAATCTTTCTAAAACGTAAGCATCTTTAAAAAAGTAAGGGATAAATAATATTATGATTCAGTATTTGGTGGGAAAAGAACTTTTGGATACTAGCGCTTTGGATATGGTTGGTAGGTCTGTATCCGGTTTTGATAGAAAATTTAGGTAATTACAGCTAAAAATTCAGATGTAATTTGGAATTAAGAAAGTTTGATTGTCAGAAAGAAGTGATATAATACAAATACAGCAAGAGAAAAGGGAGAGGCAGAGGCATTGAGAGAGAGAGAGAGAGAGAGAGAGAGAGAGAGAGAGAGAGAGAGAGAGAGAGAGAGAGAGAGAGAGAGAGAGAGATGTGGAATCATACATCCGAATCCTCAAATATTGTTCGTAACGGAGCAAGAAAGACTATCACTATTCTGATAAATGGTTCTTCAAATGGAGGAGTAGGTTGCAGATGAACCTTAGGTATCTTCTGAATTGTGTGTTCTTGCCATTTGACAAGCGTGCCGTGATGTGCATGATTTAGGAACATCACCTTTAAGCTGAGAAATAATAAAACTAATCCATTATAAAATCTTAGATATTTTTTTTTACTTGTTGGCCTTCCCAGATCTGTTGATTCTAATCAAGGGTGAAATTGTATTTCTGGAATTTTCCAGCAAGTTATGCATGAATTATTTATCCAGAGTTTAAAATTTTTCTTATTTCCCTGAAGGTCAAATGGCTTTGGAAAGATTTCATCCAACGCTAAAAAATATGATTCGGTCATATTGATTTGACGCAGAAAAGGATTGGGATGAGGGTATTCATTTGCTGACGTGAGCTGGTAGGGCATCAGTTCAAGAGTGGATTTGAGTCCTTTTCGGCTGGTGTTCGGACATAATGCCCGTGGACCAATGAAGATTTTACTAGAGTAACATTTTTCAAACGAAGATTCTAAATTTAATATGTTTCACTATGTCTCTGATTTAAAAACCCAAAAGATATTTCGACATTTGCAACTCCAGATGAATTTTATTAGCATGAAGCAATGTCCTATGGAATGAAAAATGCTCCGTCAAAACTTCAACGTCTAAGGAACATTTTAACATATTATCTAGATTATTGTGAAGCGTACATCGATGAAATTCTCATCCACAGGGATATCTGGAAAGAGTACTTGGAAACATTTCAGAAATTCGTTTGAGCGACTCACTAAAGCAAATATGAACATTTGGGACCGTGAGTGGCCGAGTGGTCTAAAGCGCTGTCCGTTACGGATCACTGCCATCTCTCTTCTGTCTACGTGGGTTCGAGACTAGGATCCGGCGAATGTGGATATGTGAGAAAGCTTGCCAGTAGATTCTTGTGGGTCAGTGGTTCTTTCTGCGGATTTCCCGATTTCTTCCTCCACCACTAATACTGGCCGCCATGTATCGTGTGCTGAAAAATGGCGTTAAGCCCAACAACAACAATAACAACAACAACAACAACAACAACAACAACAACAAATATGAACATTCATTTTGGTTAAAGGGAGTTTTTAAATTTTTAGGATAAATTATGGGACAAGGTCAAGCTGAAGAGGTATACGTTGAGGTTAATGCTATCTCTGATTTCCCTGTGCCTATTGCTAGAAAGCAACTGATGTAATTTTGAGGTTTGGCTAGATATTATTGAAATTTGTTTCTCAAATCTTTCCGTAATTCCTGAAACTGACAAATTTTCTGAAAAAGAAGACAAAGTTTCATTCGTGTGACATATGTCAGGAATCTTTTGACAAATTAATGGCCACGTTTAAGCATACACGAGTTCTTTCAGCTCCAACCAAGTTTCTGCCAATTATTTAAAATGTCTGTTCATACAAGTAATTTATTTTGGTGGAGTATTTTTGAAGAAAGATAAAAATGATGTGGATCATTCAGTGCGTTAATTGTCTGCGGGGGAAAAAAAAACCCCTAAAAATTAAACAGAGAAATTACACCCTGATTAAGTAGGAATGCTTGGCTTTGATATTGTAATTCATTTCGGGATCTAGTTTTACGTGTGTTAGGCAGAGCTAAGTCGGATGTTCGATTATAATAGTCCAAGTTTGTTTTTAGGACAGACAATGCATGTACCCTAAGCCACACTTTCGATCAGCGATATTCTACGATTGTCCGTATTACCATTTGATTATCGGCTGATGTGAAACTAGTAAACTGATTAAAACCTTTAGTCGAAGATATTTCGTAAGATTATATCTAAAATATTATGCATAATACAAATAATATATGCTTGATTGACAGCCACTCCAATGCGCATGAGTGAGCGTGTCGTCAAAAAGGGACTAGGATAGTTGCCAGCTTCTTATACTCAAAGCGTAGCTCTCCGCCATATGAGGTCAGGTGAATGCGGACACCATTTTGTCATATGATCAAACAAAAAAAAGCAACCAAATGGTAGTATACGGAGCTCAATAATTAAACCTGACAAAGTTTATTTCCTTCATTTTCTGTTTGTTAACGGCACAATGAGAACTCTACTAACTGTATCCGTCTGATCAATAGCAGTCGTTATATAACTAGCAAGTCAGTCATATAATTATTTTGACAAATATTTTTTTTTATTAGTAGGCGAAAAAAAGAGAAGGGGAACATACAACAATGTATTGTTAATATTGCACATTTCCCACTTCGTCATCTCAAAAGTTCCTTCTCCATTCGATTTCTTGACACTGTACATCAAACTGATATGAGGTGACCTATGACGACGTCGATTTAGCCGACGACCAAAACGAATAGTCCTCTGATGATGATAAGTGGAGATGACGATTGTTTTCCAAACACTGCATATCTCATACAGCGTCATATATGAAATTATAGTTGCTGTCAGTTCCTTTAAAAAAAAATTACGTCGTAAATAATAGAAGTTGATAGGTGACAGCCGTAATTTGCCCAAGATAAAGAGAAAAATATACCAGCTCTCTTCCACAGGGGCTGATATAGTTGCTATACACTAACACAATACATACAATAACAACATGTAACGACTATCCATTCTGGCGCGACCTATTTAAGAATCAATGCCGATATTTTAAGATAACACTTGGCGTCCCTTCAAAAAGTTGCTACCGATGTTTAGCTCAGACATTCCACTTTGTATGCTCGCACTAAATGTTTCCGTTATTTCAAAACTTTAAAGAGTGCCAGTCCATTTTCACACGCTACCACTCGACCTGGTCATGATTACGCCCGAATTATATGCAAGTGTAACACAATGGATGGAATACCACCCTTTTATACGAGCCCATGTGCTCGCTTCTACTAAGTCGGGTGTTAAGGGTGGGGTGCATTATTTAAAAGCTCTATTTGCAGTCGATCCCTTGGTCAGTTTGTACATTGATATTGATATATCGTTCTGCATGACAATAAAGATCTTACCAAAGATTGATAATGCTTCAAATATAAATCCCTCGAAGAGAATAATCCTTTTTCTGAAGAGAGGGCACTTTTGTGGGGTAGAAATGGTACATGTTTTGAGATAAAAGGATTTGAGGTAGCTAATTCCGTTCTGAATGTAATCTTGTTGGAAACTGAAGCAGATCGAAGCATATTCGTATTTTTATCTTTCGTTAGATAAACCTTTAGAAATAGATACAATTTGTAACCAAATATTTTGAAAACAGAATTTACTTTGGAAGCAAATCAAATGTGATAAAATCAGTGCCTTTTTAAGGCAATGGTACGCGAAGCACGTGCCTAGATCCCCGCGGCGGCCCAAAAACAAAATGTCGGTGTTGATTGTCTTAGCAGTTTAGTGTGTGTGCCTAGGGCCCCCAAACTTCTTAAAACGGCTCTGGATAGGATCATTCAAAACTTCAGCACTGCGCTTGACCTTACGAAAACACTGTAACCGTCTTTTAATTGTGGCACTTTTGCTCTCTCATTTTGGTGGTGACATGATAGTTAAGCATTCTTGGTATGGATTTAAAGGTAATTGTTTATTCTTTAGAATGTAATACTTACTGTATGGTTGTCTGTGTGCATTTTAGCAACAGTGAACTGTGGGTATTGAGGAGCTGAGTTCGATCCGGAAGTAAAATCCTTGACCCATTGCACGTTGTTTTGTTACAGTCCAGCCTGTCATAGAAATGCCGGATAACCTATAAGAAGAACTTCATCGTGCATTTACCTTTGAAGGTATTTTACATTAACATATAATTTAATAGGATTTGGACACAGTGGAAAGTTCAGTAATGGGAAACAAATGTAGAGATTATATATAAAACTTAATAGTAATCTAAGCCCTCTCAGAATCAGATCCATACAATTTTAATTGGTATAAAAACGTATTATTGAGAACAACACATTACATTTTGCATGTTGTGCATATTGACTTTAGGACTAGAAGTATGAAATTAAAAATTACAAAATTAAATTTAAAAATTCAGGTGAATTTTAATTTTTTGAACATGTATGTAAAATGTACATGAATCGAGTCTTTGAGATTGATACTAGTCATTATCAGGACGTAAGCATTCCTAGACCTTATACAGGTTGTAATAGTGGATACTTGTACAATTCTGTCAGAGAAAGTTTCTTTCAAAATCAGAATGATGCCTTTATTCAAAACACATGAAGACATATTTCTAGTTGATCGTGTGCCTTTAGTTTAGTCAAACTATTTGGGTTCAAGCAGCTAATTTATGTCTTTATGATGGAATGATTATGAGTTACACATATCTGCTTGTATGGCTTTCATTAATTGTTTAAAAACATAGTTTTATGGTACTCAATGAAACGGTAGAGATGAAAACTCTTTAGTAGGGTCAACTCGGGTTGTCTGCTAAGCCATTTTAAACTGTTAGGGAATGAAAAATGTCAAAGGAAGTATAGGTCAAAAGATAAAACGTACTTTCCTCTACGTTTACCTTTTTATTGTTCACTTTGGTTAAGAGAGTGATTGACAAAGTTCAGCATTATGGCTTAAGCTGATATCCCATTCTAATGACGGCATTGTGGCATTTGCTGACATTCCAGTCTAATGAACCATGTTACTTTATGCATTATTCATTACAAATAATTGTTTTAATTGACTCTCTAAACATTAGATCAGAAATGTTCAAACAGATAATTTGAATTAACAATTGATCTCAACATGGCTACATATCCACCATGAGCAAAAGGCCATATATTGGACCATGTTTGCGATCACGGGTTAACTTTAAGTACATCATGTAGGATCTCAGTGCATCTACCAGTTGATCAGTTCGGCACATAATTGGCTGTATACACTTAAAAAATCCCCATTTGTAATTTCATTCATGAACTTGCGTATGTGTAGTACTATATCTTTAATTTGATACTTTAACAGCGTGCAGTATTGCTGGTGACATCACATTCAGTAAACCATTCTACTTAATTGTTAGCTGACTTTATTTTACAAATCCCACTAGAATTGTTCAAACAGATCAGCTGAATGAAGTTTGCCCAGTTGATCTTGATAAGTACATGGCACGGGTACAATAAAAAAATATTCATCCTTGTTTACAAGTTATGGAGAAAAGGGTTTTACATATAGTTGATGATATAGGATCTACTGGAACCTATAGTTAATCTCTGTAGCACATTATTCCATCATGAATTAACTTACTTATGGTAATATCTTTTGATTTACTACATTGTCACTAAATTTCACTATGTAACTGGTATGTATTAATTGATACAACAATGAGCAAACCTTACCATCCCCACACGGAATGGTAGCTAGTGTACATTATTAGTTGTTTAACGTGTAAGTTGCTGATAATAATCTGATACCATACTTTGAGAAACCGGGTATATTTTGGGATGAGTCGTCACTTTAATACACACCTATTGCTTCAGATTTCTGTGTCACAATGACATATTCAATGGGGTTATTTTCCTGTGCTTCAGTACTTTATGTCTGGGACGATGTGATGTGATGTGAGATCCCCATTCCTTATGATGTTTTGGTTATCGCTATCTAGGAGATGTTCGACACCGGTGCTATTGCTCGGATCTAGTATGGAGCAATATTTTGTTCAAATAGATATAATACCCAACCTAACTACATGTTAGGTTTTTTCTTCTCCTGGGGTCAAATAATATGCCCACTCCTTTTACATCAGATATCGTCAATAGTAATTCAACAAAACTAAGATATGGTTAGTTCGCAACTTAATACTGATAAACAAGCAACCTTTTATCCTAAGATTAATGTATTTTCTAACGGTTATTCGCATTTCTAACTGGAACTCTGGAGCTATGACATAATTATACCTCTTAGATAAACCATAACACCCAGTTGTGGGCTACATAGTTACTATCTGAACTGTATTACTCAATAGACGTTCCTAATGCTAGTAACATCGCTTTTTGGTAAAAAAAAAAAAAAAAATTCACAACTTAATTATACAAATGAATTAATGCTCTTCACTTCTGGTAGTAACTTTGTTACTTTTGCTAATTAGTGATTCATTGATACACGACTCCAGACCTAGAAAAATCAGATCTCGGCACACAAGATACAAATAATTTACGACAAATAATTAATTCTTACAATTCATAAAATAATAAATGCATGAAATCGTTAGGATAGGTGATTCCCATATAACATTCGAGATAAAATAAATACATTGAGTATTAGATTATTGCTTGAAATTATTACACTACGTGATTTCCATTGCATTTAATATGGAAGAATGTGCGATTCTTTTAATAACTCATTGAAAATTGAATCATGACTTTAAAGCGAATATATTCATCAAATAATTACACCGTTGCCTTTGTGGCTCCCCAAGCCCTACCTAGCTTATCATCATAGAATTTCCTATGTCTCTTCCCTGGTTCCTGGTCTCTCAAATTTCCAGACCCTCTGTCCTTTGAACGACTTTTTTAAGGAGAGAAATTGCTTATTAATTTTCCTCAGAGTAGCTTAACCCCCTCCCGGAGAAAATAATTGGACTGCCTAAAACTTCATTGTATGATACTTAAACCACGAAGTTTTGTCTGGACAACACATCCCCTAGGTTAGTTCAGCCAAGCAGGATTACTACCTCTATCCGCCAACACTTTTATAACACACCCATTGAAGTCAGAATAACTCTCTCTCTCTCTCTCTCTCTCTCTCTCTCTCTCTCTCTCTCTCTCTCTCTCTCTCTCTCTCTCTCTCTCTCTCTCTCTCTCTCTCTCTCTCTCTCTCTCTCTCTCTCTCTCTCTCTCTCTCTCTCTCTCTCTCTCTCTCTCTCTCTCTCTCTCTCTCTCTCTAGACCACTTTTATTAATAACGTTCTGGAAAATACCATTTGATAACACCTGTTTCAGATGGTTCAAGAGTTCCCAAAATATTTACTCTGGCTTTTCTCAACTCTGTCATTTCTGCTATTTTACATTACATTAGCATCCCTGTCTCACAGCTATAGAACGGAGTCTAATTAAACTTTACTTATGCTTCCAAACATAGCGTATCCCATCCCTTGCAGTCAGCAATTTTATCAAAACCTCACCCATACGTCAGCCCTGATGGTTATGTGTCACGCTGACCACGACAGAATATACTGCGAAATTATCGTCACAAAATTTTGCACCATTACAATGTCATTTTGAAATCTCCATATCAAACACATTTTAATATCATTTACCTACATTCATTGATCCATTTAAACAGACATATTGCAATTTGATACAATAATCACTGTGAGTCATCCTGCTTCACTACCTCTGGATAAAATGTTATAAGATGCACAGATCCAAGCTACCACTTGTTTTAGCTTCAAATTTATTACTCAACTTTGCTGTCTACAATTTGTCAGTTAGTATTTTAAAATTTGTTTGAAAATTTAATTTTACGTTAAAATTTAGTTTTCTAAATTAAATGTGTATTTAAAATGCTATTAAAATTAAATTTGCTAATAGTTTTGTATTCCAAACTTATTTTCAGATAGAACATCTTTTATTACAATTAAATTTGTAATGCAATAAAAACAATTCATTTAATTAAGAATGATATAGCAAGTTAAGTTTTGGCGTCTCTAGAGCATTTTGCCTTAAACTTTCAGCGTGTACAACACCAACACTATACGTTCAAACAGCTGTGACACACACTGTTTGCATTGAAATTCAAAAAGATATATATATATATATATATATATATATATATATATATATATATATATATATATATATATATATATATATATATACACACACACACACACACACACACACGCACTGGTATTGTTTCTTTTGTTTCTTTGGAAGGAGAGGATAAAGTTAAACTGTTTATATACAAAGGGAAAAAGATTCAAGAGTAGCCTGGCAAAAGTGAACATTGTACTGTAGAAATAATGAGGTCACCAGGTTTTGACCCCATCCTCTCTACACTAGTGTAGGCCATGGGCGAAATGCGTAGACATTAAACTCATCGATTCTACCTGTATCGGAAGTTTTCTGCCAGGGTATGTAATTATTTGTTTTATAATGCGGCATGTGCCTTTCAAAGAGGAATAAGATATACGAGACTCTCGAAGCCGGGGATGAGATAGGTAGAACATGGCATTTACCCTTACTTACCGTACATCTAACTGCGTATAGCTAACAATAATGGCTGCGTACACCCTGATCTGCAGGTGCTTCGTGCAATTACGTCTGATCCATATCAATGATGTTTACGGTTGGATGATCATTGTATGAGAACATATCCATAATATTAGCAATCAATTACTTTACCAGCATTAACCCAGCTTATATTTTCCAACGACTACTAATGGATTGCCAAAATTAATGTTGTTTGTATTCTCCATAGTCTATTTCTAAATTCGTTTGCATATGACCACTTTATTTATCCGTTTTATATCCAACACACATTCACATATTTCAGATATATTTATATAGTTTAATTGTATAAATACAATAAATTCCCTAGATATTATTGATGTTATATTTTAATGCACTTATATTGACTGTGTGGCATTAGGAGCAAGTTAAAACGATTTTCAACATAGTGGTAGGCTGTCTTTGCCATCTATTCTGTATCCAGTTACACCCGTTTGTTCATGCTTTTCTGACGTCAGTAATAAAGTTCCCATGCTTTCTTCTGAGCTTCTCTCCTTTTCCCCCTCGCATCAAGTATGGGGTAATTAATACCATCCGTCAGTCTGTCTGTGTCCTTCCACAGGTTTTCTTTCCAAAACTTATTTGCAGAAATTTAAGGAATTTAGTAGGTATTTGCTCGAATGAAAACTATCTGCAGGATTATTATTATTCTTGTTCAGCTTCTGATTTATAAAAGGCATAGCAACACAAGTATGCTATTTAGTGCTGAGTGCAGTGTCTTGACCATTGAAAGATAATTGACATCGGCCAGGTTTGATCTGATTCGAGCCAGCGCCATTTTCCTCTTGACTTAGGCACGTTAACCACTGAGCCACTGGAGTTTTCTCCACTTTCTGATGATCATGTAAGGCATTCAAATTTTCCAATTTCAAATGTATAAAGATTTAATTCATAGCAACACATTAAAAAGTTTTACTTTCTTCGTTTCTTTATACCAACTTCGTTTATAATAGAAGATACATCATATATTCAACAGGTGGTGGTGGTGGTTTTGTGTGTGTGTGTGTGTGTGTGTGTGTGTGTATCTGTGTGTGGAGAGAGAGAGAGAGAGAGAGAGAGAGAGTAGTAGTAGTAGTAGTAGTAGTAGTAGTAGTAGTAGTAGTAGTAGTAGTAGTAGTAGAAGTACTATAGGGGGGGTAAGTCGCATTAGTTGTATTAGTTTTTGCTTCTAAAATGAACTTCGTTCAGCAGTGAACTTAGACGAATATTTTGATCATTTCTTAAGACCACATAACAACAGACAACTCCGGTGGCCTGGTAGAATACAGCATCTGCCGCAGATGCGAGAGGTCGCGGGTTCGAACACCGGCCTAATCAAAGCAAAAAATGATAAAAATAAATGTTACTAAAAGCTGCACCATAAGGCGCTCTGCATTAAGAGATTAGTGTTAGGACTGGTCAGCGTGATTTCAGGATAATGTGACTGGGTGTGATATCATGATACATATCTGCACCATGATGACCCAGTGCTAGACATCACTTTAAACTGATACACTCGAACATCGTAGTGATATGACTGAAAATCCATAACACACACACACACACACAAACAAACTACCATCCTATCTCACGACACAACAAATTACCTCATAAAAGGCAAAGAAAGCGAGCCATGACTGTCTGATATAGTGCTTCTTTCCTTAGACATAAAATCTCTAATGCACCACAAAGTGAAATGATACAGGCAGGTAAGGAAGTATGGGAAGCAAGAACAATCCGCCAACTCCTCTCTTCCTAGTGAAACTTCTAGACCTATCATAGAACACAAAGTAGTAGGAGAAAGTAAGAATCCGAGCTCAACAACCCCCTCCAGACCTCCAAACAAATACAAAATACCTAGGTAACGTAATAGAAAACCTATTGCAATCAATAATTGCGTTAAGAATCCGAGCTCAACAAATACAAAATACCTAGGTAACGTAATAGAACACCTGTTGCAATCAATAATTGCGCTAAGAATCCGAGCTCAACAACCCCTCTAGACCTCCAAACAAATACAATAGAACACCTGTTGCAAAATACCTAGGTAACAGGTAAAATTTAATTACGTGATCTTCCAGAATAAGCAAAATGATGTGTCAGACTCAATTTTCCAAATCATTACGATTTAGCAGAGCGTGGCGATTGTGGACTAAATTACGCATTAGAATTCCAGTAAGGTAAGTGGTATTATACCTCATTACCAACTGTTAATGTCTCAACTGTAGATATCAAAAATATTTCATTATCATGGTAATAGAGGCTAAACTTTACTTTACCGCTGACATAACGACGGGACTCAAACAAATCTTTTATTTGTGATTTGTTAAGAGGGTATTTTTTGTCGATAAAATACACCTTTGACCGATCAAGATCAATTGTAAGTTTGGTGTATTTTTGCTGACTAATCGGACAGTGAAAGTTGTTAAATTCCGCTAGCAACTTTTGATACAATTGTTCGAGATAATTAAAATACTCGCTGTCATCAGATCTGATGAGCGAAAGTTTTAACTTGTCACGGGTACCACTAAAGCATATGCCTGATGTTTCATTATTAATTTCAACTGTCAATGGTTTGCCGTCCATCATTAGATATTTGATTTTGCTACTGTAGCTATTTGTTACTGTCAAATTTTCAAACATTATTTTTAAAGTTTAGATAAAATTTTAGTTTGCAAAGATAATGTCAAATATATCTCTATCATCATGACAATACCCAAGTGCAAATGTATCTACCCCATTTTCGCAATAACGTTTATCATCAAAATTGCTCAAACCGCGTTTGATAAGGACATCTGTTTCGAGCTTATGATGATTTGTCCGAATTGACATAGCTCTTATAAAACTAACACCGCCATCAAGCGCAGTACTTGTAGTCATCAAATTTTATAAACTTTTTAACAAAATCACGAGGCAGACCTTTTGCTTTTTTTGTTATTTTATTATTGTCTAACAATACGGCATACATTTTACTACGTAATCCGATAAAGTATTTGATAGCGCTCGAGTTCATTTCATCTTTGAACTTACCAATAACCTTTTTATTTGTGTCGTCATGAAATTTACTGTCACGTGGGTAATCAGAAAGATCAAACAGATATCTATTATCATGCATGTCCTGATAGATGTCCTCACATTCGATTTCATATACGAGCGAATCAGTATCAGTAAATAATAATCTACTAGCCGGCCATTGATTTTTAACAAAATTATAATGAAAATCGTACATCAGCCACTTTGATAAATCTAACACTGAAGCTCCAACGTAGATCGGCTTGTTTAGTTTTAGATTTGTTTTTCTTCTTTGTATCGCAACAAGATTCTCATTAAATATTTTCATGCTCACAAAATCATCGTCTGACACAAGTTTGTTTCTGCGATTGACATCATTGACTAGTTCGATATTTACGCGTTTCCTAATATTCTCCATCGTCTTACCAAAAACAGAATTGTTCATCAGTTTGAAAAAGTTTTTCTCAAAATCAGTTTTTGCCGCAGCTCTTCTTGTAGTGTTTGAGTTAATATAACCTCTCATCCACGGCGACTGATTAAATTTTAGTACGCGATGAACTTTTCTCAACACGAGACCAGCATCGACTGCTTGTTTTAAAGCTTTGTAATGCAAAACATAATTACGTTTATGAAGCAAATTTGGTACTAGTTTCTTTACCATGGAATGTTGCCTTGGTGATGCTAACGCTTGTTGTTCTTCTGATAACAAACTATAATCTATAACCATCGATTCCGCACAGAAAGGGTAATCGTTATGCAATTTGTGTAGCGAAGTTGGATAATCGAGATCAACTTCAACGAAATACGAAACATCGTCGGGTATCTTTTTTTCTGTCTCTGATAGAAATTGATCAGCCGTGATCCAATGAAAGCCACCAAGAGGCATTGGTTCTGCCATCGAATACCCGTACAAGTTATTGCAATCTAGATAAACTATATACTTCGAAGGAAGGTCAGGATTATACTCTTTCAAATATTTGTTGTTTGCTTCAGCATATTTCTTCGTTATCACGCTAATACCGCCTCGGATACCTTTTTCAATAAAATTGAACATATCAACATCAGTCAGTAATTCCAACCTTACCTTACTAAACTTTAACAGAGCATCCCATGACAGTCCGGGGGCAGAATAATACCAGCAAGGATCTAGTCCGTAATTATTATAACTCACTTCTCGAAAACTTTCAAAAACATCTGCTAATAATAACACGTCAGTTTTCAAATACAAATCGTGATAATCACCAAAAGTCTCACAATCAAACTCTTTCCAAATATCTTGTGCATACTTGTACTCGTCATCAGTGATATTTTCGTTTTTAAGTTGCGAGTAAAATTTGTCTTTGCTAGGTAAAGATGTTTCATCAAATTTACTCCAATCGTCGAGATATTTGTATGGAAAAACTCCTTTTTTAGCTAATAGATTAAATTTATCTCCAAAACAGTCTCTTAGGTTATCAAATTTACTACAACCTTTTACTAACTCATCTAACGAGTCTGCCATAAACTGCAGGCTGTCAATAAAACGTAATTTACCTAGCGTAACTGACATATACTTTTCAAAATTATTTGGAATGCATTTGATGACATTATTGAGTTTTAGATGAGCTTTTATCTCAGGATCACCAAAAGCTTCTACTATAATGTGACTATCATATCCTCGAAAATTGTGAAGAATAACTGGAATAAAATCTGGAGCGTGAAATTTTAAATTACACTGGTCATGAGCCGCTCCACGATACTGTCCGGTCAAATGGCAATGGTCACGTACTTTTTTGTTGTCAGGGTCAAAAGCTTTTTCACAAATATAACAAATTTTCGCTTGCTCGTGATCAGATTCTTGTTGAGGTGTTAATTTTAACATTGGAGTTACTTTTTTCAAACGATAAGTAATATTATCAACTTCATTAATCAACTGCTTGAGAAGCCAGACAGCTGGATTTTTACCACGATAGAGTTGGATTGGTTTAGATAACCTCGAATCAGCGCAACAAACTACCTTGTACGCTACTCCGCATGGAACATGATTTTGAATTTTTCTTGTACTCGATTGGTTAGGATCATTTTCTACGCCAAGTACAGGTTGAAGTAAGCATTCGAAATCGACGTATATGACGAAAGGAATTTTTAGTTTATGATTATGATGGACAAACTGTAACACGCTATCTTTTTTAGATGGCATTGTTATTCTTTGTACGTCACTACAGTACTGCAAATGCTTTTGTAATGTTTCATTGTCTCTACAACCGTGCAAGCAGCGATAACAAAAGAACTTTTTGTTGTTATTTTTATTATACTGTCTTCCAACTAGTCTGTTAAAGTTTTTGATCCAAACGTAATGATTTTTATAAAACAGTAAATTGATAGTCGATTGTGAAGCTTTTTCTGAAATATACCTCGGATAGACATTTTCTTTTTCATCTAATCCGAAAACGTTAATCGAAACATTATTTTGCTTTTCAAACTTTGGTATTTGATTTTCTGCCACTGGAAAGTCAATACCAGCACAATTTAATCTTGACACGTGACTGATATACTTCTCAACACGATCAGCATTTTTTTCTGCTGGAAATAGCGCGGAAAGAACAGCCCATTGGAAACATTTGCTATCGACGTTTTTTATGTTTATACAGCACTGTTTATTTTTTATTTTTGGTGGCAGGTCGATATACGAACTACCGCGTAATGCGTCATATTTCATCGTGTGAAACAAAATTTCCTTGATCATTTCAAACTTCCAACCCGAACCTAATTCGGTAAATTCTTCTATTTTTTTCCAAATTTCTTGGTGTATTTCATTAGATAGTGACAAAAGATCACTACCAAGTAAAACACGTCTAGATTTTGCGTTGATGTAAGGGTCTGCAATTTCCTTGTTAGTAGATTCTTCCGTCAAAAGTAGTTTTGAAAATATAACGTGATATTGCACTAACAATCTTAGACCCTTGTGTTTTTCAAGCTCACGTTTTACAGTCGTCTGTAGCAGATGAAAGAGATTTGTTTCAGAAAAATTTACTAAAACGTTTTGATTATCAAACTGATAACTATTATCAAAACCTGCAAAAGCAGTCGCTATTTTAACAGGTTCTCCCATAAGACTTCTCTTGGCTATATCACGCAATTTCAACATCGCTATACTATAGTCTAATATCTAATTGATAATTTACTCCGCTAAACAACAATTAGAGATAAAAATATCACCTATAATATAATGACAGTAAATCTGACAAGCGCACGTGAGCAAGAGGTATATCATGTTTATCCGAAGTACAACCTGTACGCTGGAAATGCACTTGGTTCGGTTATTAATATCATTACTGGAATATCTGTTGGTAAAGCAACGCCAGCGGGTTATACGATTAGTGTAAAGGGAGATAATACTGAAAGAATTACGATGTTTAGAAAAGATTTTATTTACACGTTATTTTGCGATGACATTCCAGAGGGGAAACGAGTATATCATTATAACGGTAAAGTCACTGATGATAATATTGAAAATTTATCCTTACAAGACGAGTTTCAGCCGCATCCGGTCTTTGATTTATACGAGGCTAACGATCGTGGTATTATAAGAAACAGAAAAACTAAAAAAGTTCTTAATAATATGAGCAATATGGGATATATCAGTGTGACTGTTAGAGGAACATCGACAGATCGAGTTTGTTATACTGGTCATAGGTTTGTTTACGAGGTGTTCAACGGATCTATACCCAATGGTCTGGTTATTAATCATATCAATAATGTAAAAACAGACAATCGATTGGAAAATCTGGAGCTAGTGACCCAACAGGAAAATGTGAGAAAAGGACGAGGTGGTGGTATTAATTTTAGATGCCCAATAAAACCTGTTATTTCGTTAAACCTTGAAACGGATGAGGAGATCAAATTCAAATCAATTACAGCTGCGGCGAAATATTATAATATAAATCCCAGAGCAGTAAAATTTGTAGCTGATGGAGCAACAAAATCAGCTTTTTCAAACAAATATGATGCTAGTATTATTTTTAGATATGATGATTAATAATATTTTGTAATTCGGTTTTAGTCAAACAATGATGAGCAAATGCTATAATATCATCGCAATCAAATTTTAGCGTCACTACTGCACTTTCATTAATTTTATTTTTTTCTGCTTCTGTTAGTAATATTTTATGAGAATCACCTTGCATTACAATAACGTCAACGGAATATGAACTATAACCTGACAAGCATTTTCTTACCGCTTCAGTCAGTTCGTGGTAGTTTATTATATTAACTTTTTGGTGATATTTGACCTTGTCAGTCATCTTATAACAACAAATTAGATAAAAAGTATATTATAATATGGATATGATGAAACGACTTGCTAGCGATAAGGTCTCCACAATCTCTAATGATATGATAGACAAATCCATTGGTTATAACGAAGATGATATTTTATATAACAACGAGTCTGATGATGGTGAAATAGTCACCGTCGTTAACAGATATAATTATAGCAGACCAACCACTGGAAAATATAATGTCAAGTATCACATTGCTAAAAAAATTATAAAATTTAATTTTACCGTTACCGAACAGCAGGTATTTTTGCAGTTAATCAGACCTTTTTTAAACATTAAAATTCCAGACCGACAGAAAAATATAAAATTTGATTTCATCTTTGTCAAGATTTTTAATCTTATGACGATCTCTGACGATCGCAGACAATATCTAATATCATTATGTAAACCAGTAAAATGCAAATCTATCAAACGAAAGTATGAGGAAATTTATAATAGCATTATTTCACAGTCGATAAAATCGACCGGGTTGGAATCCAGCTGTTAAATTTATCGCTATACCCACGCCATTTGACTAAACTTTTATTTCCTTTTTTCCTAATCACTTTTTCGATAACGAAAACATCTTGTTCAGTTTTTTGTAGTTCTTGTTCGTAAAAACTACCTACTATAGGCTCACCTGCCAGATCTTTTAACGCGTACGTTACAGGTATTGTTAAGAGTACTTTATCAACAACAAATACTTCTTCGCTCCAGTTTGGAGTAAATCCTTTTTCAAATATCTTTTTAGTCAAAGAGATTCTAACTTTATCACCGACCTTAAATTTATGTCTGCGGTACATGTTTTCGTTTGCTAATATTGGATTTTTGATAGCGTCATTGGGTGACATTTTGATGGTTCGATGTTTCGTGTTATTATATTCGCCTACGATTTGAGAAAGGTCATCGATGTACCTGTTGGTGTTTTTAGCTGTCATATGTTTATGTAATTTTTCGTTTAGCGTGCGATTAAATCTCTCGACAACAACGCTTTTGCCTTCGTTTCCTGTAACGTATTTTTTAATATTATTTTGTTCTAGAAACTGCTCAAACTTTTTGTTAAAAAACTCGGCTCCATGATCAGTCCAGATTTTGTTTGGTTTTCTTTCGGTACTCGTTATTATTTGTTTTAACGCATCAGTGATTGACGTTCCTGTTTTATCTGAAACTGGCACACTAAAAGCGTATTTGCTGAAAACATCTATAACGTTAAACAAATACTTCTTTGGAGCGCCATCAGCGCCAACGTTAAACTGAGCCAGATTGGATACATCTACCAAATCTATTGCCCAGATATCATCTACAGCGTTTGCAACAACTTTGCGTCTCGGAAACTTTTTTTTTTAGGTCTGTGCAGCTCGACTGCAAGATCATCGTATAATTCTTTTCCCCGATCGCGAGGCGATTGACGAGACTCTCCGAGTCCAAGTTTATATTTTGCTCCTATCATTCCTTGAACAAATCTTCTATCAAAACGTTCTCGTAGATTTGTTGGCTCCATATCATGTAATTCGTCTAACATTACTTTATCACAATCTGCTTTCGAGTTTTCATGATCACGATAACAGATATCGTGACGCATTGCTATTGCATCCACTTGATTATAAGGCTCTTGTCCTGGCAATGGATTGTCGTTTTCATCTAGTTGTTGATCTAGCGGATTGTAAGGACCTGTATAACGATGACCTGGCAAAGTCCAACCGCCTTTTGGTTTTGGTAATTTACCAATTAGTTTATGTATATCTATACCTAACCCTATTATTTCTCTGTTGTTACAACGTTGACAGTACGTAATGATTTTATCTTGTTCTATGCAAAGATCTTTGTCACAATCACAATTGCATTTCATTTTATTTTATTTTGTTTCATAAGATTAATCGTCGATCAAGATAACTCTATCAACGCTAGATCCTACTTGTTTTTTCAAAAACATACTTTTCTTTCTACCACAGATTGCACAAATACTTTTTAACATCATTCTATTATTTTTCGTTTTTTCCGTCATCTCATCCTTGTTCTCTGTTTTAGTTTTGCATTTGAGACAGTATGTTGACATTATTATATCAAGGAGTTTAGATAAAATTGATTGCAATATTATCATTCGCATGAGAAGGAAGCTCATCAAATTGTAAAATAAACTTTAAAAAGTTTTTACTCCCAGAGTTTTTACTCCCAGAGTTTTTACTCTGGTGCATTTGTCTGACAAACATGATACAATAATAACCACAAGCTGATGTTCCAATCGGCTGTAGTTGATTAGACGAATAATTTATTTTATCAAATTTTTTAAAAATATATTTTTTTATGAGATCGCTTGGAGGAAGTCCGAACGAATCAAAATAATTGTTATCGTGGACAGCAACCCAGTGGGTGCCAGAGCCATCATTGAAGTTTTCAATATTTACAACACAAGAACCGCCTGTTGGTACGTCATCGAGTTCATCCTTGGAAAATACTCCTCGAAATCCAACAACGTCCTTCAATTTTTCAATGATGTCAAAATTGCTCAATAACGTCTGGTCCCTGGTAGAGTTAATCCGCGTCCGATTCCTAGTAAGTTTGGCAGCAGACTTCCCGCTAGTCCCGCTAGAAGTGGAGCGAAAGGAATAATTCCTCCTTGTTTTGTTTGTTTGCGTTTTGTTGTTTTCTTTTTTTTCGATGATTTTGTTTTTTTCGGCGACTTTTTCGTTGGCATTTTATTTTATACTATTACATAAAACTGAGTGACTATGTCACTGCCGATAGATTTGTTTGATACCACGACCTTCGACTGCTTTCTTTGTTGCGCCAGAGACTGCTCCTGACGCAGCCGCAAGTCCAAGTGTACCAAGTACTGGTAAAACTTTGCTAGCTATTATTGATAACGCTGGTCCAAAAAATCCACCTTCTTTTGACATTGCAGTTACCTGAGAAACAGATAATTTCAACACAAATGGTTTTCCTTTGTCGAGTTTATTGATTTGTTGTTGCGTTAGCATGACTTTTACTGCAATTTTATTTGAAGTTTCCAGAGAGATCATCAAAGAAACAGAGCTGCGTTTAGCAACAGCTGCTGATAATTTTTCAACTTGACCAGATGTTAGGTATATTTCTCGAGTTGTGTATTTGGTTTTCATAATGTTATATCCAAGTTGTTAGATTAAACTTGTACTGTCATTCTTCCTTTGATTGAATCGATGGTCAGAAATCGATCACTAACCAATAGCGCGTATACGTTATACTGTTCACCTGGCACATCGCCCAGTGTCCACGTGACCTCAATATCTGCAGTCGATCCCACAACACGCTCCAAATGTTTTGATACGTCAAAATAAAAGATGGGATAGAGCGTTCGAAACTCTTCTATTGATATTTGAGATCCACTGTCCGCGTTCTGATATTTTTGCATTGCTTCCATAAGATACATGTACGGCCGAGAGATGTTTCTGGTGGCGTCTTCGGCAAAGTTACATTCGATTGCACGTTCGGGATACTGTTTGGAATTTACTCTCACAAATATTCGTCTAACGTCTGGGTTATCGAATACGGAGTTGTTCATTTCCTGATTGTTACGACGTGCTTGTCGTTGAAATACGACGAACAAGTGTCGCGGTAGTTGTTCGCTGGGCGTGGTCGTTACACGCCACGTGTAATCAGTCGCGTTGGGAATGGCTGTTTGATAAATCCTGTTCTGTTGGAAGTGTATCTTTTTTGTAAAGGTGGCTAGTAAAGATTCGAGCTCCATCATTTTAGCTAATGAAGGGACAACCCGAGGCATCCACAGTGCTAATCTTGTAATAGAAAACTGTCCCTCAGCCACTCCACCGGCGTGTATTATACAATCGTTTCGATCAGCTCGATCTAATATAAGCGTATGTTTTATTCCTCGAAACACTTTGTTATAATCACGGCAAAATCCAAAGATTGTACTTAACGGAAGCATCATCGTTATTTGGCGAGATTCTGCGGCAAATGCTTTTCGTTTAGCAAATCCCTCGTTATATCGTTGTTGTCTTATTTGTGTAACGGCTAATCTTATCGAATTACCTATCGCAGCGGCATCAGCAGCAGCAGGATTGGGGATGAGATTATTGTTATTTTCAGCAAAATTACCATCACCAGTACGAAACTCGTTCGACACAGTTGTCCCTAGTCCAGTATCTTTGAACCACATCATATTTGTGGCTATTGATCTGGAATAGTCATCGCTAAACGAAACGATGTTTAGTATTGTACTCGCTATGGGTAAGTGCATCGAAATATCTTCTACGGTTTGATTGGCCAGTTGGTATCGTGCACTCTTAAACAAGCTCCAACCATTATTGACGAGAGCGATTTCTACATTAGCTGCAATATCAGCACCTGCTGCATCTAATATTCGGCCACGCACTTCTAACATCGCCTTATGGGGTAGTAGAAACACGTCCTCGTCTCTTGTGTTAAAAGTTCTAACTCCGGTTTTATTCGGTTCGTTCGAGTTCTCATCGAGATACTCGACATACTCTAATTCTGTTACAGCATCGTCAGTATCAATTTCTTCTGCAAAGTCGAGATAGTTTTTAGCTGACATTTATTTTATAATCGTTACACAAAATTAAAAGGCAGCAGGGGTCATCGGCGCTGTTTTCTTTACAAGTTTACGTACTATTTCTTCACCACTCGGCGACAATAATTTTTTTGTTGTAGCTATCATAGCTCGTTTTGTTTCTTCTGTTGGCGCAATATCTGATATTACTCGTTTTATTTCAGACACCGTAGGTGTTGTTGAAGGTCCTTTAATCTTATCAGCAATCTTTTGCCCTACTGCAGTGCCTGCTGAAGATGCCGCCCCTGTAGCGAAAGCTTTACCGGCGTCAAGTGCAATGGGCGCTACTTTACGCGCGATTCCTGGAATATTCTCTGCAATTGTTGTAAATATATTTCCAAAAAATCCACCTACAATTTTTCTTCGATAAACTTTTCTTCGTCTCATTTTATAAAATTATGTACACAAAATCACATGCCTAAGCAGTGCGTAGGTGTAAGTAATACGTGACTATCTCGTTGTTCACGTCTATTTGTCGTCCAGATTGGTCTGTGAGTTGCATTGTAATGCTTGTAATTTGATTCTCAGGTGTTATTGGATAGTAGATAATCTGTCGCGGAGTGATTTGCATGAGAGAACCCGGTGGGACTTCTGGTGAGAAACTGTAGATCGTTTGCCCGCGGTTGCCTTTTGACGTATAAGATCCAGATGCGATAGAGCAATTGATGAGTATTGTATTTACTTCTGTAATATCTACTGGTAGTTCTCCATCAAATGTCAAAGATTTATCTTCACCGGTGGTATAGTATAAAACTCTAGTAAAACCTAACATCTTTCCAAAACTTCTTTCTTCAAAGATGACTTTCATATTTCTTTTCACTGTTATCCTAGCTCGTAAGGTGTTATAATTCGCCGCTAATTCGAAATTATCAGCATTCCCACCAGCTTTTGTTAGAAGCTCTTTTATTGTTCTGTTTAGATCAGTAATGTTATAAGCTCCTTGTGGAATCTGTAGTTTGTATTGTATATCAATAAACTCTTTTTGTGATGTTGGAGATTGTTTAACATTAACGATTAAAATTTCATCATTAATCCCAGTTTTAATATTCGGCATGGCGTTCCAACAAGTACAAGAAATTAATCCAATCTCATACTGTTTTGCAGGATCTAGTTCTATTGGTGGGTTGTAATTTACTGTAAAATTCGCGCTGTTTCCTGTTATTTGTGACGAATCAAGCAATAATGTTGTTTGCATTATACTAATATTTTAGATAAGATCGCGGTGTAAAATTTCGTACTCGGATGATGTTAGTAATCCACTCGATCTTAGATGATCAAGTATATCAATAATTTCGTTATCAATCTCTACACTTTCATTACCAGCTTCTTTAGAGGATATCAACAGCATTAGCCGATCGACTATGTCTGCGTTTGATGTAAAAATTTTAACTCCAAATCCAGTCTTTTCCTCTGGTAATTTTTTATCTCGAACATCTTCGTATTTATCAAACAATCTTTTAAATTTCCAACCTTTCTTATAACCTACTGGTTTATTTCGATATTGTATTGATGTTTTAAGAAAAATTTCAGCTATAATTTTATCTCTTATCTGATCAACTAATACTAAAATATCTTTAATATCTTTTTGATCTTTAATTTCTTTATCAGCACGTGAGCCCTCTTCTACAATTCTTTTTAATTTTTCTATCAAATCGTTATAGTTTTCTTCTGGCCAATCTCGAATACTATTAATATTAGTGATATCATATTTTTTCATAAACTCTTCATACTCAACATATTCTATTTTTACCCTAGCTTTCTTTCTATAAAATATTATAGCATCCTCAAGAGGCATTATTTTTATCATACTTTCTTGTAACGTTTTTTGTTTCTCAGCTAATTCCTCAGTTTGTTCTGATAATTTTTCCATCATACTTCTTATCTCATCTGGATTAACCGTCAATCTTGTTATTGCGTGTTGAAGTTCAAGAGGATTGTTCATTAGCCTGTCAAACTCAGCTTGTCGTGCAGCAGGATCAGCAATGTTTCTTACAAGTTCGTTTACAATTTTTACAGTTTCTTCTTTCGATCTTTCTCCAAGTAAACCAAACAAACCCTTTTCTTTCATTTTTGCTAGTTCTTCTGGAGATGATGTTTGTATTTCTGGCTGCTTGCCAAGCATCGCCTCAGTAACAGGTTTGAAAAATTTGGTTCTTTCTTCTTCTGCTTGAACTTGTCCACGTCGAGCTTCTTCCACCTTTTTCTTAAAAGCCGCACGAGTTTCGAGAAACTTTTTTAGTAATTCGATTTTCTGTTGATGTTTGTCCATTATTTTTATACGCTTTACAAAATTATATCATAGAAACGTCTCAAGGCAACAACGAAACATCTTGGTTGGATCACGCGCTAGCTTGTCAAATAAAAAGAAACTATATCGATCTTTAGTTGCTCGATGATATAATTCGATAAATCTATCTTTTGTAACATCACCACATTGTTCGTTTGCAATATTTCTCACATCCACATTATCTAGTCCGGGAAATAATATGAAACAACCCGTATTTCGCCTAATAAACCTATCAACATTATAAAAACCTTGGGCAAGATAAACAGAATTACATCTTTTATTACGTGATAGTGAAAAATATGATCTAATCTTGTTCATTTCCTCATTGTTTAGCGGAATATCATCAAAGACGATTATCTTCTGCTCTGACGAATCGAGTTCATTCACTGGAACGAGTTCTTCTGGTTGTTTTATCAAAAATATATCATCACCAATGCCAAGTTCATCACGAAGTTTATCATTATACTCGTTTAATTGTATTTGTCTTGTTGGGGGTTGATGGTGTAAATATACACCTTATCATAGTTAAAGTTATTATTGAGTAAAAGATTTAATAACAAATTTGTTTTACCAGATCCAGTTCGCCCAACAATAAGATAATGACAGTCTGGAAGTTCATTGCTATGTTTATGCTTCACCAATCGCTCGGTGTCAAAGTTTATTATCTTCGCCATCGTATAATTTTATGTTATATTAAACCAACAATTTTGTGTAGAACGGTATGTATAATGAGCTACTATACAAAATTTGGAACATTAGCAGTAGATTTATTAACAGAAGGTTACCAGGGTGACTTATCCAAGTATGCGACTCTTGATAAGCTCAAAAATGAAATCAACAATTTGTTAAACGTTGCAAGTGTAGATCCAAATGAAGTTGTAGTTTTCCAGGACAAACAAGGACGATTAAAGACGAGTAATGTACAACTATCAGATGTACTAGTACGAAATCCTACTGCAGTTGCTAATAATATTGTTACTTTTAACAATCAAGGTAAGATAGAAGATTCGGGTAGGTCAGTTAACGATTATGTTAGAAAAGCAGGTGATTTATTTACGGGAAACATTGCTATGAACCAGAACAAGATCACATACCTTGGAAACCCAACTGAGGATAATGACGCTGCTACTAAGAAATATGTTGATGATCAGGAATCAAAGTACGTGTCGGCGCATGGCGGTATAATGCGTGCATTTCTCAACATGAACAATAATGGCATCAATAATCTTAGAACACCAGAATCTGATTTTGATGCTGTAACAAAGAAATATGTTGATGATATCAACAATGAAATCACCAAGTTCAAAACTGATTTTACTAATCACATCACCACGTTTTTAAATTTTCGCAGAAACATAAACAAAACCAATAACGAATTTTTTGGAAGTCCGCCATCTGTTGATATTACACTCGATAATATTAACACAAAACTCAACGATATTATTAGTGGAATTCCTAGTATTGTTGAGAAAACGAGTATGATTAAAATTCCTCACAAGCAGATTAAAAATATTGTCTATACTGTTGCTTCTGGAATGTCTACTTGGTCGCCGCAAAATAACACTCTCAAACATACTGCAGAGGTCACTGGTGTGTATAGATTGTCCGTGTTGAGCAGTGCAAAGTTTAATATATTTACATTATTTCCATGGCGTCACTCGACTGATAATTTCTCTGGAACCGTGTCTATTGTGTTAAACAAAGATGTTGAAGAAACTTTTATGCTAATAGCAGATGACAAAAAATTAACTGCTGCGTCATATTGGTATTGTCTGGAATTTGTGGCTGAAACACCTCAACTAGTTACTTAATCAAGCCTGAGATTATATGAACAAATATTATAATGAAAAAAAGTATAGTTGATTTCAATCATATTTCAAAAGATATTCCAGGACAGGATGTTGACGCACTAATACAATACTACAAATATTATCATAAAAAACTTTGGTGCGTTAAAAAATGCTACAAATATTATAACAAAATACTTCGAGTAATATCATATCTACCCTTGTTAATGACTAGTTCTGGCATAATTTCAAGTGGTATATCATTAAACCCGTTTTTGTTAATCATATCCGGTGTTGGTGTTTCTCTTACAGCAGCTTGTAAAAAAGTTGAACCTAAAATTTCGATAAAAAAGCACGGCTGCTTAACATCAATTATAACTTACAAAAAACTACTTGATCAAATAAGATCTTACCTACGAGGAGTAAAATATAGTATGGACGATTTAATACGTGAATTTCGTATTATTGACAACATGTTAACAGATATTCTTCCCATGAGGATCAGCAAATATGAGAAAGATTATCAAAAGAAGTATGATATAACATAAAATTTTATATAATACCACTTACCTTACTGGAATTCTAATGCGTAATTTAGTCCACAATCGCCACGCTCTGCTAAATCGTAATGATTTGGAAGATTGAGTCTGACATATCATTCTGCTTATTCTGGAAGATCACGTAATTAAATTTTACCTGTTACCTAGGTATTTTGCAACAGGTGTTCTATTGTATTTGTTTGGAGGTCTAGAGAGGTTGTTGAGCTCGGATTCTTAGCGCAATTATTGATTGCAACAGGTGTTCTATTACGTTACCTAGGTATTTTGTATTTGTTGAGCTCGGATTCTTAACGCAATTATTGATTGCAATAGGTTTTCTATTACGTTACCTAGGTATTTTGTATTTGTTTGGAGGTCTGGAGGGGGTTGTTGAGCTCGGATTCTTACTTTCTCCTACTACTCACAATAACTTTGCATTCAATGAATAAAACGATCTCCAAATCATTGGAACTGTAATGGGTACAAAATGACTTCCTCGTATTCTGATATATTTTATAAGAATACTGGGGGTGAGTGGGTGGGTCAACTTTTAGCATTGGTGCAACTTAAACCATACCAATGGGTACGCTTTATCGGTGATATGGAATTGAAGTGGCAACAAATAATAGAGAATCTGGATGATTTTATAACAAAGCAAACAACGTCCATCCTTCAGTTAAATTCATGGCAGAATTCTAACTCACAACATTCCTGGACACAACAACCAGACTGGCAGAAAACAGATTCCATATAGACGTCTACTCAAAACCAGATGAAAAATATCTTAGTATTTTCTCACATCCATTTGTCATCCAAAAGAGAGCAGTCAGAACAACCCATGTTCTCAAGGCATTATCTACTCCGGATACCGAAAGATATTATGGGAGACGCTCAGTTGAGATGAAAGACGAGATACTATGACAGATGTATTACCAAAAAAAGAAATTTTACTATATTGTTTGCGCTCATAAGTAGTAATCTACAAATATTTATATCATTAACTTGGGCGAAATGCAAATAATGAACAATTATTTGATATTCGTTACGGGTTTTTGAATACGCCTATGCGGTAATCGATGAGCATAAGTTTACATATACTGTACGTAGTTACAACCTGAACCTCCGAAGCAACATATAAATTGGTCACATCTAAAACTGCTAAAAAAGAAGAAAATAATATAAAAAAAAGAAGCGGAGACCTACTTGTTGGTCTAGAGAGAATATTTTCTTTTCCTACGTTTCTTTTCCTTACTAGATATATTTCATCCTGTGGTGCCAAAACATATTTTGCCAAGTGGATTTTGGTACCACAAGGTGAAATACACCAATTATTAACGTAGAAAAATAAAATATTCTTTTTATTATATACCAAACTTGCTCCAAATTGGAGCTCTTTAGATTCAATTCATTCTTCGTCAGAACACCCTCTCCCCGTTTTCGTAAATTCATCTCACTTTCAGAGTTTTATCACATAAATATAGCCTACGTGACTTAAGAAATCGGTAGGATTGGGTTGACATAGTATGTTGCAGTAAATTACATTTGTATTACTTTGTAAACTATTTGACCATATCTAAAACAAAATAAGTCCGATTCAGCAAAGCACCACAGCGGATTTTATCGCTGTTGTCAAAGAAGTAAGGAAAAATAACTCCAGAGATACGATTAGAGTCTTGTCAGATTTCTTTTCCAAAGATTAATTTAACTGAAAGGCAGTTTTTATTTATTTGTTATAGCTCGCAAAGTACAGCTTTTGCTGTTAAGTGAACTCTCTTTTATAGACACACACAATCAAGCGTCACATGGCATGATGGGAAATCTTAAATTTTCAGATGTAAAAATATAAAGATATATATTTTTTTTACATTTGAAAATATCAATATATATTTTTCACATGTGAACATTTAAGGATATATATTTAACATGTGAAAAAAAATGGAATAAATTTTTTTTAGTGCTGAATAAAATCTATTAATGTACAATAAGGTTAAAAGAAAACACGCATGATATATATATATATATATATATATATATATATATATATATATATATATATATATATATATATATATATATATATATATATATATATATATATATATATATATATATATATATATATATATCTGTTAATCTCGGTTGCTAACCGATGCTTATATGACTCTCGGCTAGGTAAGACTGTAACCAAGTCAACTGTTTCAACAAACAAAAATACCGACAGAATTAAGTTGCCCTCTCAATGTCTGTAGTATGCATATTTTCTTTTAACCTTATTGTACATTCATAGATTTGATTCAGTACTAAAATGGACAAGACAATTGAGATGTAAATCGAGAGTAAGCAACCTGCTTATGATGCAATGAGTTGTAATAAGGTTCAAAATACTCCCTGTCAAATTCATATTATTTTTTTACATTAAAGTATATACAGCATAATAAAGAACTTAAAATAATGAATAGTAACATCAGTTCTAACATATATTTAAAACAACAACCAGACAAAAATGCGATTCTTCGGCTAGGTACATTGATTTCATCACATCCCGACATCAATCTGATTCTGTGAAAAAATTCAGTGGATGTTTGAAGTCATTTAATTTAAGGGGTAATATGTTGGTTCTGGCTTTGATATACCATGTATCACAAAGGTAAGATATTTCATTTCCGAAACTATTCATAAGAAATTCCGGCAAGTCACACATACACATTGTCCAATTTGGAAAGAACAAGGCACAATAGCAACCAACATGCGGAACATCTTTCTACTTATTGTAGACCTTCCGAGCTTCGTTGATGCCATTAGACGACTTCCTCGTGACAATATTATGGAAATAAAAGAATCATAATAAGTTTTTTTACTGATACGAAGTATAAGATAGAATACATATCCGTAAAAAAAATATAGACGCTGATCAAAGTAATGGTGGATTGAGGTGTGAGATATGTTGTGGAATAGAGAAAAAGTCCAAACTTCAAAGGTACTAAACGAGATGATCAATGCTACAGTCCTGTTGATGAAACATTATTCCATACCCCAACATTTAACGTGACATCTTGACATACAAAATCGGTAATAATTAAGCATGCAAAATTCTACGAGTAATACCAAAGTAATACTCCCTTTAATTGGTTAACCGTTGGATCACATATTCAGTTATGTATTGTAGACGTCTACATGATAATGTTTTCACCGTCATTATTCTCTAATCTTCGTTTGACTCCTGCATGCGAGATTAATTTTTATCAAAAAAGTCGAGGAAAATATCTCTCTGGATCATGCATGAGAGTGAAAATATGACCTGACACTATGGTCTTAAACTAACACAAAAAAAGCAAAACGAATAGATTTATCAATGTCAACAAAAAAAATTTGTTCAAAAAGCTACAAAAAGAAACATTAAGAAGAACTTGCAGTATTGCAAATTAAATCCCAAATGCTCCTAAAGATTATATCACAAGTCCAAATGTAATGTTTCGAATGAATGCAATAGCCTTGCGTGTCTTGATGCATCACACTGATGAAATCGAAAGTATCAATAATCCCGAAGTAGTGCTAAAGTCAAATACGTTATTAATTGAAATGATTCCTCTCAGATTATAACTGAATACAATTTTAAATTCTGATTATTGATTTATAAAAAAATGCATTTAAGCAAGACTAATAATTGTTTACCAAAGTCTTTATATACAGACTATTGCATGACCTTTCACACTATAGAATGCGTTTGATGTGGATCACTTCGTATAAAAATTTCCCCGAAATTCGTAAACAAATTCAGGTCTTGAACTTAAATTCAAGTAATTATCATGATTAAAATCAGGTTAACACTACAATTTCCCTGGGCAAAACATAGATTTTGAACTTAAATCCAAGTATATATCTTTACAAATGACAAAAGTAAGGTAGGCCAAAACTCTATCTTCAAGCACGGACATAAGTCAAGCACACAATATAAATTAAACATACATAACGCCTTATAAATTTCTAAAATCTTCACTGTTGAAAGATCGTCCTTTGACCTGCTTCCAACGGCCATACATCTTATGAGCTCGCAATTATAATATTGAGCTTTCCTGGCAATCAGATTGCCTTCTATTGTTATTGGCCAAATGCGCCAAGATGGTCTAACATATTAAATTTGTCATGTATGGCGTCTCTGTGTACAGATAATGGTGATGGCTTGGTGGTCGAATAATTCAACATCATAGAGGCATATTCACACAGGAGTAACTTCCTGTCTGTGTTCATCATCGTCCAGCTATTGGGTGGCAAAAGCAACACACGTAACTCTGTTCGAACTTTGATAACTCTATCACCCTTCCACTCCCACCTGGCTGAAGGCAATAGTAGCATACACCTCCAATCCAAATATTTCACAATCCTTTTATTTTATAAAGATGCTTGCGGATGGGACGCTATATGACGTCCATCCGTTATATTACTTAGTCGTGCTTTGAGGCCAGATCCACGATACATTTTGCAAGTAGGCTGTACTAGTCTTTGATGCAGGAATGGTCTCATTGCTTACTCCTTGGATTGATGACCGGGATAGTTTTGGAGTTTGGCAATCTCAGAAGTTTCATTCCTCTTTGATTACGTTGACATTTTCTGGCTAGATTCAAAAGTGGCTGCACTGAACTTTATTTACAAAGTATAAGCTCTCCTTAGAGACGCTAAAGAAAGAGATGACCTATTTTGTAAAACTCTTCTGAGATATCTTGGCTTCCACCTCTCTTTAAGAAGGATCGAAAAAAATATCAGATTTAAAAGCCATCATCTTCCTCACCAGGATGTAGGTATCTCGTTCATCTCTGCACGTGATTCGCATCTTGTACCGTGCATGATTTATTTAATTCAAGACTTCCACATAATTTTGTCTTGATTTTTCAATTGTGGGTATGGGTAACCATCACACTGTACACATCATCTACGTGTCTGAGACCAATTTCTCATTAATTGTGAATAAATATGTCAGATGTGGCTTTCTGGTTATGTTCCTTCAGCGCAGCTAAGAAAGAGCCTCCAAAAGCTCGCCTGTTTCCAGAGCTGTGAAACACATAGCATCTTCTCCGCCACTCAGTCATGGAGCGAAAGGTATTTTCGACACTTGCCCACTCAAATTAATTAGCCTCATTCGAGCTGGGACAGCTGTCTACTTTCCCTAGGATAGCACAAACATTCTGGTTATAGTCTCCATATTTCTTCCTCCAAAGAAGTCAGAACGAACACGTTCTTCTACTTTGGGATGCTTTTGCATAACGTGCTACCTCAAGTACACCATCTTACGAAACACCTTTATCTTAAATATGTGCACCAGACGCAGACAATTCTCAGTCTTGAATCATGAAGGAGGGATGGTTGGGGGTGGGGTATGCGTGGGGGTTGGGGTTGGGCATCAGCAAGATGTGATTCTTTAAATCCCACCTTCTGGCGAATTCCGCTGGATATACACAACCCTTGACAACTGTCTTAGAGAAGAGTCTGACATTTTTATAAAAAAAAGCCTGTCGTATCTGTATCAAATATATTTTTCCCTCGCTTCAGGACTCCCATCTATCTGCAAAAAAAGATATTATTGTTATCAAATTTCTATTTCATTCTTTATGACTTTGTAACAGAAGGACCAAACACTACGTTTTCCCATTCTATCTCTGTACCAACAAAGTCATATTGCCGTCCAAATTTATAAACTATCTGCTGAAACTTCGTTGCGATAAATTAAAATACAGTAGTTGGACACTTAACCTTTCAGAATGTTTTTCCTTGTACATATTACACCCAAAAACGCAAGTTATCCAGTGATTTGGCGTAACAAGACCAAACAAAAACATCGTTGGTAGTGCTACCTTCCAGTAAATATTTCCCTCTCCCTACAAGAAATCATCAAACATCATGTAATCGTATCCATCTATTGAAATTACTTTAGTTGCTCACACAATATGTCATGTTTGGCTCCGAGATGAAAATTTTTTGATATACTTCAAAACACAATCTGAAATAATCTCAAAACAAGCAGACAATTCCCGCTAATCGACTCTTGCAATACGTCTACTTCTGTGGATAAATGCAAACTTTCTTCTGCATAGCAATAGACGGTCAACGTGATAAGCTTTTGCTGGCTGCTTCTTTGGTTTTCTAACTAAATAGGTTAAATCATCTAGCTTTTAGGTTATCAAATAAGGCCCTTTCCATTTTGGAGCAATCTTCTGGCAAATTCATACGTTTTTAAATGGATTGTGAAGACAAATTACTTGTCCAGCATGAGATGATATCTTCTTCCATTAATTCTGGTATTGGTGCTGGACTTTAACATCGTCAAACTGTTTTTCCAACCTTATATGTTCTCTTCATTGCCTTTGGATCTTAGCAGTACTACTCGTATTTGGGTCAGGCTTTGACATATGTACAAGGAATGTCGTGTGATTTTATCAACTTTGCCTGACGTGTTTTGACAAAATCAGTAAGCAGACGACATGACGATGGAATGTTGTGACGATACTTGAATACATCTGCCATCTTACTTGCTGTGACAACAAGATGGTAATGGAGTAATGTCATTATAAGTACCCAGTTCTTGCAGCCACCATGTAGCTTTTCATGTTGATCATTTCATGTTTTCCATTTGACAGCAGAATTATCAGTAAATGCTTGGACCTTATGCTCATAATTATAATGAAAGAACTGTACGGACTATATCACACAGTATGAGGCTCCCAGCCTATTCAAAACTTTGTTCATTATTAGCAATTACTATTTCAAACTACATCGTGCTCGTGGAAAAGAGAGCTTCAACTGCATATTTGCTATAATCAGTGTTTAAAATCAATCCATTCCTAGGTTGCAGATAAGCAAGGATTGGATTACTAGTTAGGGCTCCTTCAGAGCATCCAAGGATGCCTTGCACTCCTTGAAATCTTGATACATTGTTCATATAACCGAAGAAAATTTTAGACGACTTATGCAAAGGTCAAGCAGCAGCAACAAAGTTCTTTACAACCGTCTGTAATAAGTATAGAAGCCTTAGAAGCTACGAACTTGCGGCCAGTCATGAATTACTTAAATTTTATCTGAATCAGTATGGGCACCATCTACATTCATAATATGAATTTAAACGTTTGCATCGCGCTGTAAGACAACTCAATTTGATGGTTTCACCTTTATATTTAACTCAAACAGTCTCATGAAAATATATCCCAAGCGTTCCAGATTCTAATAAAAGAAATTGCTGGTGCAAGAAAGAATGTCGTTCATGAAAATTAAGTATTCCTTTCACTGTAGTCCTCTTACTATATCTTCGATGAATCTTTCAAATGTTTGAGGGCTTCCAAATTCCAGTCAGCCAAAATGGTATTACATTATACTGGAACAGGCCAAGACCTGTTGCAAAGCTGATTTCTCCTTATAGATTGGGTCTAGGCCAACCTGTCAGAATGCTGAATCGAGATCAATACAATGAAACTGTTTTAATCCACTTAAAGCATTGAGACAGTCATCCAATTTTGTTAATGGTTAAGCATCAATAACAGTCCAATTATTTAGTTGTCATGGGCGTTGTCTTAGTCCTCTTTTTCTCCGAACTTTGTCTTCCTTTTTTATACCTCCATCAGACCTGGTGTTTGAAATATCTTAAAATGCTCGAGATTTTACTGTGTTTGTTCTTTATCAAGAAATTTTACATATTTTCCTCTTTCTTCTGCCATATAATTTATATATCACACATTAATGTCAGTTGTTAGATACTGAAACACACACACACACACTCCAGGATGTACTTTTTGAAGTTCAAATAATGTGACTAAGCAAAACCAAAAAGCAAATTTCAGCGTAGATCGATCGATCAGATACATACACATATATAGACACACACACACACACACACACACTTTATTTCACTATATTATAATGGAACTAATTATGTAGAGAAGGAGAGAAGAAAAAAACATACACGGTTATTTTCACCTACATGGCACCAAATCGACGCTAGTCGTGGGATACTTTGAAGTTAGGGACTATTTGAGAAAGAATCGGAAAATATTTTAGCTATCTGTTTCATAATATGAAATAAATTTATGTCTGTTGAAGAATTATTCCAGATTCTAAATAATTTTAAATTCACGATAATGAGAGAAATATTTTTCTCCCATACATACTCATCAAATTATCTGGAATCTATATCTCTACTAAGTATCAATTCCTTCAATTTTGTTCTGCAAAACATGTAAAAGTGAACATTCCATTTAATCTTTCCCTAGGAGTGATAACAATTACAAAGGACAAATATACAGAAGAACAGAGACTCACAAAATTACAGCAATATAACATATACCCAGAGGAAATAATTAGTACTGGAATAAATATTCAGGGAGATAACCGCGAAAAGATGGAAAGATTAACAAAATCGTCACTGTGGAATTTTTTTATTTACAACCCACAAATGCAAACACCATCCCGAAATATTGAACATGTAAACAGTTACTTCGAAGCTGTGCCAAATGAGAAATATTTTGGACCCAATGAAGATATTTAATAAAAATAATAAAATATTAATAGTATTAATAGCAAGATACATCACAGTACTTCTTACTAGGACTAAATCTCACTTCTTTGTAAGAGTCCCGGGTGACTATGTGGCACGGATAGATGCAAAACAGGTTCTAACACAGAAGCAGGAGACACTATCAAATTTGATAATGGTTGTTGTTGTTGTTGTTGTTGTCGGGTTTGACGCCATTTTTTCAGCACCAGATAGGCTATACATAGCGGCCAGTATTAAAAGTGGATGAAGAACCAGGGAACACCCCGGAAGAAACCACTTGGGCAAGCTTTCTCACATAACCACATTGTCCGAGAATTTGATACGGGTAAACTAATTAAAGTTAAACGGGACATGGACTGCAATTTCAAAAATGTTATTTAGAGTCCGACGCTTTAGCAACTAAATTACCGCGGCACTTGCAAGCAGAGTGCAAATGAATAAATCAAATATATTTGATTCAACTGTGAAATGTTCTATATATTAGTACGCTGTACAACAAGTTCTTAATTAGCAAACATTGCGTCAGCGCATCCACTCACAACACTTCCGGTGTACATCTACACACTTTTAGGTCCAATTATCAGATTGTCGAATGCAATTTTTAATCACTTTTAAGTATTATATTCATATACTGCCAATCTGCACTTCCATCCGCACAAGGCTTTTAAAACGCCTGCTATGAAACAAATCTTTCATAACAGGATTCAGTAGAAACAAAAACAAACAAAACAAATTAAAACCGAGCCCCCCAAAACACAAACAAACAAGTGCCATTTCTCGCTCACCAATTTAAGCCAACGATCTTCCAGAATGGGGGTCATCTTCCATGAATTTGCGCCCATCAGCAAAACACTTAACCATCTTAAAAATGTACGATATGACTGAGAATTACATCTAAGTTAGGCCTTGATATTAGCCAGAGACAACCCTAAGAGCGTCCGGAGTTTTTTTTAACATTCTGTCTGTTCATTAGCAGAATTGTTCTCCTTCGTTTAAATTTTTAGGTCACTGTCATTTACTGTTGTTATGTCATATAAATATATCCGCACGTGATCGGAATGTTGCACTTGCAGCTGTAGATCATTTTATAGAACGTTATTTTGCCAATCAATCGGTATTAAATTAATGGACAGATTCAAAGTTCAAAGAAACAAATAGGGAGGTAGGTGTGTGTGTGTGTGTGTGAGAGAGAGAGAGAGAGAGAGAGAGAGAGAGAGAGAGAGAGAGAGAGAGAGAGAGAGAGAGAGAGAGAGAGAGAGAGAGAGAGAGAGAGAGAGAGAGATTTGGATTTTTAATTTACCTTTAACAATTTTTTTTCAGTCACGACACTATAATGTCTGCAGTGTGACCGTTTATAGTGATGTCTAGAACTTGGGCATCATGCCACAGACATGTGGCATCACGTCCCAACCAGTCACATTATCCTGATGCTAGACCGACCGGTCCTAACGCTAACTAATGCTGATTGCTAATGCTAGTACCATTTTTAGAAGTCTTTGGTATGACTCAGCCGGTGTTAGAACCATCGACCTCCCGCATCTGAGGTAAAGGCTCTACCTTCTTAGGCCAGCGTTGAAACAAAACGGCTATAACAAAATATTCATAACTTTTTGGAAACCATTTGTGCGGGGGTATAATGTCACATCAGCACAAATAGGAGTATATATTGCCAGGCAAAAAGTAGCAACAAGGGTCAAGGCAAGACCTTTGCCAAACTCCAAAAAATATGGACGGTCACTTCTTTGGCGGAAGAAAAGTTTTCGAAATAAAAGGTAAGACCGTTTCTATTTGGAACCGCTGAGTGTCGCAGTCATCTTTGATATTCTTGAGCGGAACAAAATTTTAAAGATGAATGTAAAATAGACACCATTTTCATTTAGGATTTGCTAGACATCTTAAGAAATATTTTGTTCCAAACTCGATATCGGTATTCTTGGATGAATAGTGATACCAAGGCTTTCTGTATTCCATATCATTATCATTTAAGAAAACCAGGCAAAAATCTTCAGCTGAAAACCCCTTGACCATAGGAGTTTCCGTTTAGGAGCAACGGTCACTATACCTTCAAAATGGCTGATATAGCTACACTGGATATCAGATTGATACCATTTAAATTAAGAACCACTAAATATCAAACATGTCTTTTCATATTGATATGACCGTCCATTAAGGAGTAATGAAGCAAGATTTTTAAAACCGCCACAACAGCACCCATTTCAAGGTCAGAATGGTATTATTTCATTTTGGATTAACCAAGAATCGTAAAAAGCCTTCTGGTGAAAACTCCATCTTGATATGCCTTTTCGTTCAGGAAGAGTTGCGATAACAAAATTTTCGGCCGGTTGACATGGTGGCCATATTGGATATGGCAATACTTTCATTTACGATCAACCAGTCAGCACAAAAAGTAAAAGCACCATGTTAGTATGTATAGGAGAAGCAGGTTTCAAGATGGCTGGGGTGGTAGCCAAATTTGATGTCTGAACGCCACCATACTTATCAGCACAAGCTAGACCTTGGGATGAATTTTTGTGTAAGTTTTTATCCTCCTAATAGTTTAGGGCGAGTAATGTTATTGTATGCTGAATGGAAGATGGACAGACAACAGACGACGGGCAATAAGCCATCACATAAAGTTTTCTAATATAAGACCTGTTGAACTAAAATGGGTAAAATTCTATTTTTAAACAATACAAAGGCACACCTTAATTATAATACCATCAATTAACATACCCGACGTCCAAATTATAACGTCATTAATTGACACATCCTACGTCCATGTTATAACGTCATCATTAGACACATCCCACATACAAGTTATAACATCGTCAATCGACACGTCCTACGTCCATGTTACAACATCATTAACTGACACATTCTACGTCCAATTGACACATCCTACGTCCATGTTATAATGTCATCAAATGACACATCCTACGTCCAAGTTATAACGTCATCAATTGACACATCCTACATCCAAGTTATAACGTCATCAATTAACACATCCTACATCCAAGTTATAACGTCATCAATTGATACATCCTACGTCCAAGTTATAACGTCATTAATTGACACATCCTACATCCAAGTTATAACGTTATCAATTTATACATACTATGTCCAATTAAAGCAGTCATAGATCAGATGACGTTTGATGTGCCAGGATATGCATCACAAGCAAATACAGCAGGTTCATCATTTTCCTAATAAAAAGACTCGAGCACTTTACTCATTTCTACTCATACTTAAGGAAATTTTTAAAACTAGCCAATAATTTTGCCTGACATTTTCAATCATGAATGATATTGTGTTTCTCGAGTTTTAATATCCAATTTTAAGAAATAATAAAGACATGTCATTTATATACTAACAGTGAGCCAAAATGTTCTGTCACAGGCACAAATAATAATAATAATAATAATAATAATAATAATAATAATAATAATAATAATAATAACAACAACAACAACAACAATAATAATAATGAGGACTTTGTACAGACAGCGCCAAATCTTCAGAAGTTCTAAGCACTTTACAACAATAGATAAACATATAATGATAAAATTATAAAAACACCATGAAATTTAAAAAAAAATAGAAAACATGCTAAAAATATTTAAGGTAAGGAAACAGTATTAGGTCTTTAAGTTTGTTCTTGCAGTCGAAATATGAGAGTTTTAAAAGTGCTTATAAATGAGACCACTGTCTTTGTGTTTAAGTTCAGCGGGCAATTCATTCCACGTTGCTATTCCCTGGTATGCAAAAGAACATTGTCCATATGACTTCATTTTCATAGTGGGAATAATTGTTGTTATAGGGTTTAACGCCATTTTTCAGCACAAGATATGCTATACATGGCGACCAGTAATAATGGTGGAGGAAGAACCCTGGAAAACCCCGGGAAGAACCACCGACCCACGAGAAGCTACTGGCAGGCTTTCTCACTAACACACGTTAGCTGAGTCTGGACTCGAACCCACGCAGACAGAGGTTAGATGGCAGTGATCCGTAACGTTCAGCGCTTTAGACCACTCGGCCACTCGGGGCCCACATACTGGGAATTCATAGATCCGAACATCCGGGAAATTAACAAGAAGAGTGCTCTCTCTTGCATAGATACGACAGCTTCCGCGTCCCTGAAGATGAAAAATTAACCTCTCGACCATTATTCGAAGGCAGTTAGTTAGAGTAACGGGCATGTTATCAATATTGTTACATTAAAAAATGTCTAAAACGTGGAAAATAAATAAGTAATGATGTGTAAGTTCCAAATGATTTATTTTGCTAAATTTATGACTTAAAGAGAATAACTCTTTGATATTAAAATGAGAATCTGCAACACACTACCTCTTTACTAAACCCCGGATAAAAATTGTCAGAAAACTGGAAAGAGCTTTTGTTTCTTAAACTTTATTATTATGGTCAAAATTTTTTTTTTCAGTAATGTTGCTTCATAGACTTTAATGTTAAGGGCAAATAATTATATTAATATAAGAATTTCCTGAAATGAACTTATAAGTTTCTATGTTCATATCATGCCATGCAGTCTCGGTCAGCAACAGCAAGAGCCACCTAATGGTGATGTAGTTCATCATTTACTCGCTGTGAAGGTATAACATCTGCACGTAGAAGCATGTAAGCACTATATGGTGACTTATAGCTCATTACTTGTGTATCCATCCAAAATTTAAGTAGTTTTAAGCCTCAAGACTTTCGTAAGCTTTCATAGTCACATGTGTAAAAAATGCCTAGAGACAGGAAAACAGTTTATTATTAAATTAATAGATGTTATTGACAGTTATATGGATTAGGTACATAGACAAAATCAGATGTGATCAATGAATTAGAAGAAAGTAACTGGGTAATAAAGCAACAAAAGAACATTCAGTAAAAAAAGCAGTTTGCATTTTAGTTTTGAAAACGATTGTCCATTTTTAAAAATAAACATTTTTTAAAATAAATTTGTTTTGTATGTAATATATGTATAGGTTACTGCGTTTGTATGGGAAAATATGAGAGTTTTTCGGATGGCTATACTGCACGCCATTCGGAGTGCAGTATATCCATCCGAAAAAAACGAGTTCATGTTTTTCCATTCAAATGCAGTAACCTTTTTATTATATGCTTATTCTTGTTTCATTACCAATCATTTAATAATAAAATTCACAACCAATTATATTTGAAAACAAAATTTATTATTTTATTATTAAAATAATAAAGTTCATAATAAAAGATTGCTTTTATGCACAAATAATAGCATTCATGCGCATATAGCTCCTCCCATCAACTGTTAAACTTCATAGCGTACCGCGCGCTCACGTGCATCAACCACGTATGGTGCATTATGAAGGTGTGTAATATATTTTTGGCCATTTTTATTAACAGCTAAAGAAGACAGTTTATGGATATAACTTAAGTTTAATTCTGATGACCTTGTATAGCGTCTATATCTAGCTAAATCCGAAACACATTTGTATCAAAAAAAGTAAAGGCGGAATGTGCCAAAGCAGTTTGTATATGTCAGTCTATGAAACATTTGCTGGTATGTGGCCGTCCTTGAAATATCTGCTTTAGTTCATTCATAAAAAATTGTCTACGTTAGAAAATAGTTACTTTGCACGTGGGATACAATATGAAGGTGTTCAATATCGTGGAATATTGCACAATTCTGACAATGTAAAGTTAACGGTGAAAAAAGATGAGCATATATATATATATATATATATATATATATATATATATATATATATATATATATATATATATATATATATATATAATATGACAAAAATATATAACAGTATGTTGTTCGCTAACTAAACATGGATGCAATCTGTGAAAATATTATATCATTATGACTATATTTTAATTTATATTTAATGTTAAAACAAATTACTTCGCTATACAAAATGTATTTTTTTCCCTCTCATACAACGTAACAACATTTACCTGGAGAGGCGATTTGACAGAAATACAAATCACCGTACTGCCTACGGGAGTGGTGACAATTTATATGGTTGTTTTCCCAAACAGCCGTTGGAACAGTGCAAAGACAATCATCGGTGTCTATAAAGTCTAATTTAAACTTATATCAGTTTTTTTGCTGAATTATCAAGCTGATGAAAATAATTATACGCCATTTACACAACTGGTATTGATACTTGAAAAAATAATTCTCACAGCGTGTTAATTACTCAACTGGCACTGCTTGTAATATTTTCCATGAATGCTTGGCGTTGTTAGGAGAGGCTTCACCTACGCAATAACCCGGATGTTGTATCTAAGACTGTTGTACGTCATGCCGGATCCATGAATAATTAAAGAATACATAAGAATCTTGCTGGAGTGTACGTATGGGTGAGGTCGGATAGGTATGTTCGACTGAAGCCCGTCAGTTTGCATATAACATCAAAACGTCAACAACAATTCCACTGGGAAGCATAATCTCCTACACACGTTGATCACCAATTTCAAGAGATAGAGGACATAAGTTGGGTTTAAAGATTTGCAACCAGTCCATCATTCCATGCTTTCTTTTTACTACTGCTGTGGTATATTGTTTACAAAGAATCACACACTTCTGATGGACTAAACACAACCCACCAAAACACGAACAAGTTGATGAAAAGATGCACAATGCAAAAAAAAAAAACAGATCTTAAACAGAAACATTTAATATATAAAAAGTATATAGCCACTTGCATGTCGAGTTCAAAAGCAAACTACAAATACCCAGATCTGCATATAATGCATTGGCTGTTCTAGTTGTATACAGTTTGTTAGAGGAGTAAACAATAGAAAAAAAACAAACTTAGCCCCTGCTTTGTCATCACATTAGGCAGAACATATGAGGGTCTATGCTGTATGAAGCTGGACTCCACTTTAAAGTGTATTCATACACTATATGAATGAAGACAATGTCATCAGTTATTCAAAACTATTTATTGGTCCAGAAATTATATCCAACAATGGTTTCCTTATAATGACATTTCAATGAAGTGGTTTACATCTTAATCAATAATGCCAAACAACTGGAACTATTTTTTACTGTTGCTGCTGTAACGTCAGAGAGGACCTTGACAGAATCATAATGTATATAAAAAAAATATATTTTTGTATACAAATTTTAAGATCATACCTTGCTGGTGATGTTTGTTTTCCAGCTCACATTGAATTTAAATCTGCATACAAAATCCTTTATAATAGTTACCCTTTTGTATGCAAGCAAAATGCAAGATCAGTGTAGATCACAGTCATATAATGTTCTATGTAAAATCAACCATTAAATGAAAAGCAAAGTCTCATTCAACCAGATTCTCACGTGGCTTCCTGAGATCTCCACTACACAATGGACTGGTTCCACTGATTTTTATTTCTGATAAAAGACGTTTTGGTTAAATATTGCTTTGAAGTTAAACAACAAAAACATCTCTCACCATCTCACAATTTCTATATAATTCAAATAAATGGGGGGGTGCATGTGCATGCATGTGTGTGCATGTATGTATGTGTGTCATTTAGATTTTTAATGTAACTTTAACAATTTGTTCAGTCATATCGCTATGATGTCTGCAATGTGACAGTTTGTAGTGATGTCTAGCACTGGGGCATCATGCTGCAGACATGTGGCATGATGTCCCACCCAGTCACATTATCCTGATACCAGCCTGACCAGTCCTAATACTAATAACACTAACCCCTTAATGATGTGTGCCAAGCAAGGCAACTGTTAGTACCATTTTTTAAAGTCTTTAGTATGACTCTGCCGGGTTCTAACCCATGATCTCCCACATCTGAGGCAACGCTCCACCATTAGGCCACAGGATTTACATCCAAAAGTATATTTCTCTGAATGTTTAAAAAATTGGTGTGTGTGTGTGATTTGGATTTTTAATGTAGCTTTAACAATTTTCAAGTCATATCATTGCAATGTCTGCAGTGTGGTAGTTTCAAATGATGTTAAGCACTGGGGTATCATGCCACAAACATGTAACATGATGTCCCACCCAGTCACATTATCCTGACACCAGGCCAACCAGCAAGGCAGCTTTTAGTACCATTTTATAAGTCGTTGGTATGACTCAGCTGGAATTCAAACCCACGACCTCCCACATCCAGAATGGATGCTCTAACTAATAGACTAACACGGCAGTCTTCAAAAGTTGGGTAATTAAAGTTTTTTGTACACTGGCTTAAATAATTTAAAGCCATTTTTTTCCTCTAACGATACAAATACTATGTATTCCCGTCACTTGGGTTTCACAATATAATAAGTACAATCTTGTAGGGGTTACACACATTGAAAAAAGATGTCAACTAAGTCGTAATATGTAATCAGTTTTATCTGTAAAATTATTCTGAATGAAATGTTTTATGAAATTAAACAAAATACTGAAGACAGATTACAGAGATACCAACCAGTAATCAGATAAGTGGAAGCTTACAAGGAAGAACCATTGGACAACATGGCAGCATCTTCAATATTAATGGGAAAAAGAATGGTATAAAATTACTTAAACAAATGTGGAAGGGGCCCCTTTGTTTGTTATTGAAGCCATTGATATTAATAGAAATTCTAATGCAGTACCAGGTTCCATTCATGATCTTGTTTGAAATCAACTATAGACTTACTTTTTACTGTCAAACAGGCCATAATATTTTGCTGACTTGACATAATTTTATACATATCACTTTCAAACACTGATATGGAGGAGAGCCAGCTCTAGTCAGCCCATAAAACTGTCCATGTTCTTAATTCAATGTGACATCAACTCATTATCTTCATGATCTCATTCTCCAATCAAATCACTTTTCCAAATGTGTGGAAAAAAGCTTATTCTACTGTTATCCCCCAAAAAACTCATTTTTTCCCCTTAGACTGGTTTCATGCCTTTCTATTGGCTAAAGTTTTGCATGGAAGGTATAGATTTGCCAGTAATCAGTCAATTTCTTTACAGACCCATCATTTGGCAAAGATCTCCGAGCCATTCAAGAGGTCCTGTTGAATGAGACTACAATGTGATTAGACTGATTTTCTGAAGCATTATCAGTTTATTTTGTTTACTGCTGGCTGAGAAGTACTTAGATGGAAAATGGTATCTATGACAGTTGCAAAATGTACATGAAATGGACACATAATGTCATCAACATAACAGATATGCATTACACATACCAATGTTTTCATTAAATACAAATCCATTCTACAATGAGAAAAGTAAAAAATAAATTAATAAGGCAAGAAGGCATCCAATAACTTCTATGATATGCAGCTTGGAAATTAGACCAATACTTATAATGATCATATCAAATTTTACAAAGCAAATTTATAATGATGATAAAATTCTAGATAAAAGTATAAAACATGGTAATCAAATGCATCTACAAGAGTTTATTTAAGCTCTTTACAGGGAAATTCAATCTGCAACATTTTAATTTAATTTTACATGATCTCATTTGGACACAAAGTTCAAATCAATCAGTAAATTACATTACACTATGAAAGTCAACTTTTATACTTGGCTTGCAAATAAATCTCGATGCAAATTCACAACAGCAAAAAATGTACAATATACTAGAATATATAAAACAATATTCGACATTAATATCACAAATACATATGAATGCCTACTGGTATATTTAGCAATAAAATTAAAGTAAATCTTCATGAAGGTTACTCAGCTTACAAGAATGCATTCCATGTTTCATAAACTGGCATACTAATATTTTCTTTGCAATACACGATAGATGAGCCTTGTTTATGTGTATTTCATTAATCCAGGGTTTTTTCCCTTCTAAAACCTATTGTGTGCCCCCTCCCTCAATGTACATATGTGGTGAAGACCATATCATTTCCTTTGAACTTCCATATTTCTTGACCCTTTCCCTCATAGAGTGTATGGCTTTTTGCCCTTCAATACGCATGTAGCAAAGTTACCCAGTGCAGTTCCACTATGCATAGGCCTGTTAAGCAGTGAAGTGTATGTTACGTTTAACAGCATTTTTAAACAATTTACGTTTTTGAAACACATATATTATGTATGGAAAGATTAAAGAGTAAAATATGATCGTTTTAGCTGTATAATTATTTTTAACAAAATAATTTTGTGTGTGCTTTAAAATCTGGAGAGAACTTGTTCTTTATCAAATCACTGATTAACTGTAGTGGCAATTTTTCATACTCAAAATGTACAAGTTCTTTGCGTCTACATCACTAAATCAGTTGAATTTGATAATTTATAAAAACTAAGGGCTTCCTACCTCAGTCTCAGAACCTTTATCTAAGTTATTTAAGCTTTCATAATTGTGATTTTACTGGTTTAAGTACTGAACAATATCAGAGATCGCCATTTTGTCAAATGGAGAATATGAACCAGTCATGATTTGCCTACTTTAAATTACAGATTACAACCAGAGCATCAACAGTGACCATGTGATCTGACACAATGAATGTAGTATCTAATAGGGTGTTTTCCCTGAAGGTGGTGCTACAAAAACCCACTCAAAATGGCTGCTGTTTACAGAGTTACCAAAAGGTGCATATATTGAAAAGGTAAAGTGCCTAAAGGCGCCTGTATGGTAGGTGGGCAGAGGGCCAAAAGTTGCTTATATTAGGTAAAGGGTTAACCTCCTATGTCACCTGAAGAGTGTGGATAAACCCTGTCAGATAAACCTTTTCCAATAAGGGAACTGAGGGACCAAACATTGGTCTTAGTCACACCATAACTGGGCCCCAACACTGCTATAATATTACTTTTTGAAATATTATGTATTACTAGACAACATTTTACAGTTATGCTGCAAATCCAATTTAAGCGATTTAATAATAAAAATTGGATTTCTAATCCATAACTTTATCATACTGGGCAGAATTCTGTGTCTAGTCAGTGAAAACATTAGGTTAGCTCAGGCCTTGTCCCAATGCATTGTTTTATTTTCCTGAAGGAACCATAAGGGTAAATAACCACTAAATCACTCAATGAAATGAAAATATAGTAACTTATGATGGGTTAATATCCAAGATAACAATGAAGATAAAATCATGAATTGAGAACCATTGATGCCAACAGTACAAATCATGACAACAGTGGTAATGATGACAACAGTATGAGAACCATTGATGCCAACAGTACAAATCATGAAAATGGTGGTAATGATGACAGTAACATAGTATGAGAACCATTGATGCCAACAGTACAAATCATGAAAATGGTGGTAATGATGACAGTAACATAGTATGAGAACCATTAATGCCAACAGTACAAATCATGAAAATGGTGGTAATGATGACAGTAACATAGTATGAGAACCATTAATGCCAACAGTACAAATTATGAAAATGGTGGTAATGATGACAGTAACAAAGTATGAGAACCATTGATGCCAACAGTACAAATCATGAAAATGGTGGTAATGATGACAGTAACAAAGTATGAGAACCATTGATGCCAAAAGTACAGTAAATCCTATGCATGCAGGCTCATGCTAAAAACTGTATTAAATCTCTTTATACAAGTACTGTCTTAAACATTCAATCAATGGCCAGGTGTTTCCTAACCAAACAGTGGGAATTTTATTTAGTTGAAGGCGGTCACTTGGGTGTATTGACTATGCATATGAAGAATCAGTTTTTCAATTGAGAGGTATTGTTTAGGTAAAGACATCATATGAAATGATGTGTATGAATTGATGTGTATGAACTGATGTATGTGAACTAATGTGTATGAACTGATGTGTATGAACTGATGTGTCAATGGATGTGTATGAACTGATGTGTGTTAACTATGTATATGAACTGATGTGTAAGAACCATATGTGTCAACTGATGTGTATGAATTGATGTGTATGAACTGATGTGTGTGAACTAATGTGTATGAATTGATGTGTATGAACCGATGTGTCAATGGATGTGTCAACTGATGTGTATGAACTGATGTATATGAGCTGATGTGTATGAACTGATGTATGTTAACTGAAGTGTGTTAACTGATGTGTATGAACTGATGTGCATATACTGATGTGTATGAACTGATGTGTTTGAACTGATGTGTTTGAACTGATGTGTGAACTGATGTGTATGAACTGATGTGTATGAACTGATGTGTGAACTGATGTGTATGAACTGATGTATATGAACTGATGTGTGAACTGATGTGTGAACTGATGTGCATGAACTGATGTGTATGAACTGATGTGTTTGAACTGATGTGAATGAACTGATGTGTATGAACTGATGTGTATGAACTGATGTGTGAACTGATGTGTGTGAATTGATGTGCATGAACCGTATGTGTCAACTGATGTGTATGAACTGATGTGTATGAACCGCATGTGTCAACTGATGTGTATGAATTGATGTATATGAACTGATGTGTATGAACTGATGTGTGTGAACTGATAAGTTTTTGTAAATTGTGGACAAAAGTACTAATATGTATGATCAAAACTTAGTATTCATTATTTAATAAGCTTGATCTATTTCTAGTTTCCAGAGTGCAAAAAGACTCAACCTCTTGATAGGACACCAGTCCATCAGAGGCTAACTGCTACCATAACTTTCATGTGATGTTCTGATCAATCAATTTGATTGAGCATTGGCAATTACAAAATGTCCAATTAATCCAGTGCAATTTCTGATTGATATAGGTCAAAATTCAGTTCTGGTAAATACCTGCTGTTTCAGACTTTTGGCTATTTGAAAAACAACCTTGGTTTATGAAAGACATCATGTGAACAAATTAATCAGTCATTATCATGTAGTTAGCAAGCACTCCAAATTGATCCTGAAATTGTATCCCATTACAAATACTTGCCAACATGATGCTATGTAATACAAGATAAATCTTAAAAATGGATACTTCCAAACAGTAACCATACCATTCAAATGGATGGTGTACAATGCAAACTCTTCAAGTTTGGTAATTCCAAACACTAGCCAGCATTTCTTGAGATTATACAATTATACAGTGTTTGATGAGTTCGTACTTTAGACAAAGTGAAATCTTAAAAGATGGGCACTCCCAAACACTAGTCAGTATTCAGTGAGCTGGTACATTAACAAAGTGAAATCCTAAAAAGAACTGTACTTCAAAAGACAGTAAATTATACATGTGAAATTCTAAAGATTGGTACCTCCAAATATTAACCATGGTGTTCAACAAGATGGCATATGATACAAGTTAAATCCTCAATTCCAAACACTAACCATGGTGTTCAGTGAGATGGTACATTGTGTAAGTGAATGATGAGTACTTCCAAATAAACAATACAAACACATGAAACAAAAATGGCACTAAAATATAGTGTAATATAAAAATGTATCACACTATGCAAATTCAAAACTCTCCTGAGTCTTATGGATGGTTGAACATACAATTGTACCTAAAAAGAAGTACTAGTCTAATGAACTGCACCATTTAACATACAATGGTACCTAAATAGGAGTACTAATCTAATGAACAGTACCATTTAACATACAGCGGTACCTAAATAGGAGTGCTAGTCTAATGATCAGTACCATTTAACACACAATTGTACCTAAATAAAAGTACTAGTCTAATGAGCAGTACCATTTAACACACAATTGTACCTAAATAGGAGTACTAGTTTAATGAGTAGTACCATTTAACATTCAATGGTATCTAAATAGGAGTACTAGTCTATATTAATGAACAGTACCATTTAACATACAATTGTACCTAAAAAGGAGTAATAGTCTAATGAGCAGTACCATTTAATGTGCAATGGCATCTAAATAGGAGTGCTAGTCTAATTAATGAACAGTACCATTTAACATACAATGGTACCTAAATAGGAGTGTTATTCTAATCAATGAACAGTAGCATTTAACATACAATGGTACCTAAATAGGAGTGCTAGTTTAATGAGCAGTACCATTTAACACACAATGGTACCTAAATAGGAGTGCTAGTCTAATTAATGAACAGTAGCATTTAACATACAATGGTACCTAAATAGGAGTGTTAGTCTAATGAGCAGTACCATTTAACATTCAATGGTATCTAAATAGGAGTACTAGTCTATATTAATAAACAGTACTATTTAACATACAATTGTACCTAAAAAGGAATAATAGTCTAATGAGCAGTACCATTTAATGTGCAATGGCATCTAAATAGGAGTGCTAGTCTAATTAATGAACAGTGCCATTTAACATACAATGGTATCTAAATAGGAGTGCTAGTCTGATGAACAGTGCCATTTAAGATACAATGGTACCTAAATAGGAGTACTAGTCTAATTAATGAACAGTACCATTTAACACACATTTGTACCCAAAAAGGAGAGCTTGTCTAATGAGCAGTACCATTTAACATACAATGGTACCTAAATAGGAGTGCTAGTCTAATGAGCAGTACCATTTAACATTCAATGGTATCTAAATAGGAGTACTAGTCTATATTAATGAACAGTACCATTTAACATACAATTGTACCTAAAAAGGAGTAATAGTCTAATGAGCAGTACCATTTAACATACAATGGTACCTAAATAGGAGTACTAGTCTAATTAATGAACAGTACCATTTAACACACAATTGTACCTAAATAGGAGTACTAGTCTAATTAATGAACAGTACCATTTAACATATAATGGTACCAAAATAGGTGTGCTAATCTAATGAACACACAATTGTACCTAAATAGGAGTACTAGTCTAATGAACAGCACCATTTAACACACAATTGTACCTAAATAGGAGTGCTAGTCTAATTAATGAACAGTACCATTTAACACACAATTTTACCTAAAAAGGAGAGCTTGTCTAATGAGCAGTACCATTTAACATACAATGGTATCTAAAAAGGAGTGCTAGTCTAATGAGCAGTACCATTTAACATACAAAGGTACCAAAAAAAGAGTGCTAGTATAATGAACAGTACCATTTAACATATAATGATATCCAAATAGGAGTGCTAGTCTAACGAACAGTAACATTTAACATACAAGGGTACCTAAAAATGAGTATTAGTCTAATGAGCAGTAACATTCAATAGATACACAGTAATCCACTGAAATTTCATAGCAACAAATTACTCAAATGTAACACCAACCATATGGTACCAAAATGTTTAAAATTAAGGTACAATGGTTTTGAAAACCTCATTATAATGAACATCAGAACAGATTTTTTGAGGGGTGAATCTTGCAATAGTGACATGCAAGTATTACATTATTAAAATTAGTTGTACCCCCTATACAAATTAATTGAAATAATATATTACCAATCTCTATTGCTCTGTTGAATTTGCTAGCGCAGCAGGTCTCAAAAACTAATTTAAAATTACATACTCATACTTACATCAGGAATGTTCTCTAAGCAGATCAGGCAACTTTTGTGCCATAAACTTTTGAGCCTATGGATGTGTGGCAAAGAACCAAATTTAAAGGAGAAAGTAATCTGTGATGTGGCTCTCATAACACCTTACAATGATGAACAGGCCCATTAACTGGCAATAGCCCAATAATGAAAAACTTTCTGATCCAGAAAAAAACTAGAGGTGTTTCCTGATAGAAGAAAAACTTGGAATGTGAAGATGTGCATTCTGAATGTTTTGAAGAAGGTCCAGAGGCGCAGACAGGATGACAGTGCTTTCTGTCTTGTTTTTGATGGGCCATGAGGGGATGAGAGGGACCTGTGCTCTTGGTCTCTCAAGTCCTGGAAGCCATGAGCTCTGCCATCAAAGCAGCAGCACTAATGTTTTTTTTTTTGTGATTCAGCAGTGAAGGAACTTTGCCCTGTCCAAGAACAAAGCATGCACTGACGTCTGTGTCAACAGGTGAGAGGGAACAGGGTATCCCAAGGGAGGAGGAACCATCTCACCTTCTTCCTCAGCAAACTCTAGTATCAGAGTCCACAGACACCTGCAGGACATCCTCATTCTGCGCTCAACACTGCGCTCAACCCTGAGGAGACAGGATTATCACTCCTAGCATTCCTAAGTTAAAAAAAAAATCTTGGGGATGTTGTTATTGTTATTCTTTTGTGTTTAACATGGCTTCTCAGCACAAGATAGGTTACACACATCAGCAAATATAACTGGTAAAGGAAGAACCAAACAAAATCCCTGGTAAAAACCACTGACCCCCATGGGAAGCTACTGACAGCTTTCTCACATACCGTACCTGGCTGTGCCGATACATGAAGCAATGCAGAGAGACAGGTGAGTGCTTTAAATCACAAATATGTTGCATACTTTGCATACTTACACACAAGATTGCTGAATCCTAATAGCTTTTATCCATCCTAAAACACTCACTTAAATTTAGGCACCAATCTCAGTTTGTTAACACTATAAAAACAATATTTGGATTAGTCATTGTCTTAACACACCAAGATCAAAAGACAGTCAGTTTGTGTGAGAGGCCTTTTTGGAATAAGGAATCCTGATATCTATTCATTGTCACCAATGATGCAAAACTTCACATGCCTTAACTTTGAAGACGTTCTGAACATTTAAAATGATTGGTAACCCTAATGAAAATGGATGTAACTTTATTCTCTTCTCCAATACAATTTTTTTCTTCAGATGGTTTACCTTCACAGGCAAATGAATGAAGATATCAGAACACATCTTGTCAGAATTAGACAAAAATTGACTTCCATTTCAGCTGTGATAACACAACTTTTCACACAATCCCCAACATACAAATTGCTTTGCCCTCTAAGCTAATGATAAAAGCTGCTTTGCTTTTGAATTTAACTGACACCTTTTTAAACTGTCAACATGCCTGGAGTTACAAGTGATATACAAAATGTTTAAACATCAATTCACCTGACTCCTTTGTCTAAACAATACTTTCCTCCTAAAACAAAAGTTCTGTTTGCATAGACTCAATAGTCAATGTGGATATGCTCTAATGACCACTCCAGGCAAAGAGAACCACTGCTTGGTTAGGAAACACCTACTTAAATAGGACATGTGCCATAAAGGAATAAGAATGGTTGCTGTGAACAGGTCACCACTGAGTAGTAAAGGTGACTGTTAGGACAGGTCTGTTGTTGTTGTTGTTTGGCTTAACACCATTTCTCAGCACACAATAGGCTATACATGGCCGCCAGTATAAATAGTGGAGGAAGAAACTGGTAAAGCACCAGAAAGAACCCACACAGAGAGAGGTAAGATGGCTGTGATCCATAACAGACAGGCTTTAAACCACTCAGCCAGGTCTGACAATATATATATATATATATATATATATATATATATATATATATATATATATATATATATATATACACACACACCATATTTATTGTTATTTTCATACACAAACAAATATTAATTTCAGTGTACACAAAATTATATGTAAAATAAATAATTATCATTTTGTGGTAATGAGGTAATGACCATGTATGAAAAATAAAAAAAGCATACCCTAACAAGGTCGATGGAACAGGTGACACTCGACAACCGTACATACAAATGCACAAATTTGTCTCATTCTGCTCTCAACTCAAGAATGTGATTGTTGTCATGAGAGAGAGAGAGAGAGAGAGAGAGAGAGAGAGAGAGAGAGAGAGAGAGAGAGAGAGAGAGAGAGAGAGAGAGAGAGAGAGAGAGAGAGAGAGAGAATAATCTATATTGTTCAGGAATCAGTTACCTGTCAGTTGTGTTATTTCTTATGTAAATACTACAAGGGCACTATTATATTCCATTGACAATTAAAACCTGAATAAATAAATTGGTTTTGTTGTACCAGTAATTATGGGATCCTTGTCAGTAGGCCACATGGCTATGCAGATGTAATATACATGCTAATGCTAATTAAATACTCTTTGACCTTTAGCTTGGTCTTTTCCAGTAAATGACTGGATTGAAGACCAGATTCACCTCAACAGATCAAATTAAGGAGGCTCTGCGAAGGGAAATGAAGCTACAAATGGGGTGTTGAAAATGTGTATGACTAGCCCATAAGCTCAAGAACTATTAATCTACTGATATTTGTGCTTAAGCCATTGAAAAAAGTCAAATGAATTTGAGAGAGACAGACAGAGAGAGAGAGAGAACAACAAAGCAACGTGTATCAAAATATACTTTTTTATTATAAACACAACATGTTTTTTTCAAAGATACAATTTGTGATCCCACATTGGATATTACCTATATATAATTGAACTTATGTAGTCAATGACTTTTGCATTTATAATTAAAACGAACTGGGTTTTATAGTTTTTATTGCATTGCTATATCGAATCAACAAGATTAATTGCCCAGTGATCTGTGGTCTTCACTTCATCCTCTACTGAGATATTATTTTTACAGGATAAATAAACTTAGATGGCTTCAGAATTCATTTTCAAATGTGTGCATTTCTTGGCAAAAGATTGGCATAATAAAGAGCATTTATTAACAATGTTGTCCAGCTGTTAATGAACAGCGGTATAAATTGTAATAACAACAGAACAAAAACATCAATCATTATATTTTCTCGCTGATACAAAAGACGAAGAAGGGCAATATGATGAATGCAAATAGATTCTCAGTTAACAAAACAGTCGTTCTTTCCAAGTAAGCTGAGCAAAGGGCTTTCTACAACTTAGCATTGGTGAATATTTCTTTATGGGTGGTCCTTTATTTCTTTTTCATTATTAGATGCCTCAGTTAGGCAAAGATATCAGATAACTGGGTTTGTGTTTCATGAGGAAACAAATATTTATATTCTTATGTGGAATTATACCATATATACTCAGCAAAGAATAAATCAGTCGTTTTGTGTATCTATGTATCTAAGTGACACAATGTTTAATGTAAGAAAAATAATAGGTTGAACAAAAAATGTTAAGTTTTGCATACAAAAAATATGATAGCTTTAATTAAATATTTGTATGGCTTGATGGTATACAAACAATTAATGGGTATGAAAAATAACATTAAATATGGTATATATGTGTGTGTGTTGAGGTTGCCACAAAAATTCCACTACAGGTAGTTGTTACCTACCCTACCACCATAAGATGAGGATGGGTATAACAGAACTGAGCCTAACTGGATAACAGCAGCATAATAAATACCTCAAATCTAATAAGAGTTTAGAAACATCAAAGTTTCTATGGACTGAGGCTATTATCACTTTAACAAGATTAAAAACAGATTCGAATCCCAGAATACATCTTAGTACATGAAAAAAGGCAATGGTTCTGTGAGCAATCTGAATGCAACCAATGGTGTCTAAGAAAAGAGGATGGTTACTGCACTTGGGCCTATGATGTGAGGGTCAGAGTGGGTTGGTGTTCTTTCTGTTCTGGACCTTCAGGAGCTTTCCATCTAATGATTGTGTAGTTTTCTAACTTGAGTGAGGAAAATTCTGTTACACACAACATGACGGTCAACTTTTACGTACACTAATTAATACAAGTTTTTTGTAAAACTTAAGATGGAGTTAGGCATGTAAAGTGCAAAACTATAAAGTGGTCTGCAAATCACAAAGCTCTAAAGTGGTCTGCATGCTGAAATTCAGTTCCTGCTACAATTTCTAATACATGATTAGCTATGTATGGGCACTAAACAGTCAGATATTATGTTTTAGTTGAGTCTGAGTTTGAACATGAGAATGTTTTTATAACCATAAAACTGGCCCAATATTCTTAAACTGAGCATAAACCTTAAAATCAAAATTGAAACATGTTCCACAACTTTAGTTAACATTAAGCAGAAATCATCATGCTTCAAAATCTTTGTAGTTGTGACTCCTCTACTCACATGGTGACTCCTCTACTCACATGCCCAGATAACTCTGCTCATATATTAAAAGGACTCCTCTACTCACATCCCAACTCCTCTACTCACATGCTGACTCCACTACTCACATGCGAAGATGACTCCTCTACCTACACACTGAGAGGACTCCTACTTACATGCTAAGACCACTCATCTACTCACAGGCTAAGACCATACATCTACTCACATGCTAAGAGGACTCATCTACTCACAGGCTAAGAGGGCTAAGAGGACTCATCTACTCACATGCTAAGAGGACTTCTCCACCCACACATTAAGAGGACTCCTACTTACATGCTAGGACCACTCATCTACTCACATGCTAAGACCACACATCTACTCGCATGCTAAGCGGACTCATCTACTCACAGGTTAAGAGGACTCATCTACTCACATGCTAAGAGGACTTTTCCACCCACACATTAGGAGGACTCCTACTTACATGCTAAGACCACTCATCTACTCACATGCTAAGATGACTCCTCTACTCACATGCTAAGAGGACTCATCTACTCACATGCTAAGAGGACTCCTCCACCCACACATTAAGAGGACTCCTACTTACATGCTAAGACCACTCATCTACTCACATGCTAAGACCACACATCTACTCACATGCAAAGAGGACTCATCTACTCAAATGCTAAGAGGACTTCTCCACCCACACATTAGGAAGACTCCTACTTACATGCTAAGACCACTTATCTACTCACATGCTAAGATGACTCCTCTACTCACATGCTAAGAGGACTCATCTACTCACGTGCTAAGAGGACTCCTCCACCCACACATTAAGAGGACTACTACTTACATGCTAAGAGGACTCATCTACTAACATGCTAAGAGTACTCGTCTACTTGCATGCCAAAATTTTTATCTACAAATGCATTCTCCAAATATGATATGTTATAACAGTGACTTGAACTTGAGTATTTGACAATATTAGAAGAAATCAGTGCCTTATCTGAAAAGAACTTCAACAACAAGAAAATTGCATCCAATTCTTTTTTTAAAATTGTGGATCCAAAATTTGTGTTCTAGTGAGTGACTACTATGGTGTTTTTGCCTTAAAAAAAACAACAGAGGAAAACAACTAAAAATCTGAAATCTTCTGTTTTTAGTTTGTTCGTTTGAAAGACAATTCAGTGTACATTCCAAAAGATTTTTTTTTTATTTTATGCACATGGAAGATCTTGAGATATGCACTGTTGATAATGTTCTGTGAATGATACAGTTTTCAAACATTTGCCAAGGAATTAATGACACCTCTGACTGAAATGAATCCTTGCAGATTGGTAATTGATAAGTACTGGTGAATTGTACTTGTTCATATTGCAGTACTTTTCTAAGCATAACAAAAACATCTATTCAGGTCAAGAAAATTTTTTAAAGCAATATTTATAAACACTGAAACATGATCAGGCAGTTAAATCTATGCACTTTATATGTGGTGTCAGTTTTCACTGTGGAACATACAATTAACCAAAAAAAAGCTCAGTCAATAACAATACATAACTCTTCCAATTATTGTCCTTCCTTATCTAAATACTAATCCCAATATAATTTACATCACTTAAAATATATTCAATGGTGTTTTAATTGTTTGTGGTTCAAGACACAAACAGTTACATGATTATTTCTATGGCAATCATAACAATTGTTAAAAATTTGATAAGTATGTTTTGTTTCTAAATAATATGAAAATAATGATAAATTAAAATTTTGAAAATTAAAAATTAAAATACAGATACCAGTAAGTACTAAAAAATTCTTAACTGCAAGGTTAGTTTAATGACAAATTCTCTGAAAAAGGCATTTTTGTGGGGGTTGGGGTTGAGCTATTCATTATTGTTTTAAGTTTTTAGTTTCTTTTTATTTTGGTTACCTTTGGGGTTTTTATTAAGTTTTAACTTTAGGTTTCTAAGGTCAAAATTAAGTCTGCTTCTAATCCTTACAAGTACTTTGCAAACCCAGCAACGTATTAAGTTTCCCTTAAAAACTTTATAATCCATATAATTTACTTTTAATTCTTTATTATTTTAATTTTTAAAAAATGGACCTTTAGGTGGCACAAAAGAGTCATTATTATGCAATAAAAAGCTACTATCACATACCTTTTTTCCTTATGCAGCCTCAACCCTCATCACACACCAAAGTCAAACTTTTGTTCTCTGCCCTTTGTGGGTTAGTTAACAAGCTGCACTGTGTAATATATGAAGAAGTTATGTCATGATTTATTGAGAAGTTATATAAGTAATGCCAGGTATCTGAAAGACTGCCGTCGAGGTTATTAATTTACAGTTTTGCTGTTTTCTCTGTTGTTAAAAGTTTCCTCTGTATACAGGAAAGATGACAAAAAATTTCAATCATCAAAATGAACATCAGATTATAAAATAAATGAAAGTCCTCATATTATGAAGAAAAAAATAAAGTCCTCAACATTATATCACAAGTTTAAAAATATACATAACTGATACTGGCACAAATTAAAGACTATCATTATTTTTCAAATATGAGGCAAACAAAACTGAACAGAAATCTAATTTCTAGCTTCCAAATCAACAAATACAAAATATTAGCTAGAAAATTCCTAAAATAATGGGCTGTTTTATAGAAATCAGTTTTTAATAAGAATCCAAAATGCTAAATGAAATCCAAATAGTAGCAGATTAAAAGTAAAAGAGTTAAGACTATACAAAATTTTACCCTGATTAATATTTTAAAAAAAATAGGACCAATCTTATGGAGTAGTTATTCAACCTTAAAGACAATCTATGTCAAATTTTGTTTTGTATTGAAGGAAGAAAATTAGAAGAATTTTTTTAATAACATTACACAGCTCCCCTTAGTATTACAAACTTTATTATGACATGATATGTTGCGGTACAACTATGCACACTACGACTTAAATCATAAAAATGTATAAAAATATGGGTTGAACAAAAACAAGAACCTAGTGTATTATCTTCATTTCCTATAATAAACATTATTTTTTCTAAAAAAAACTGATTACTCTCTATATGCTGTGGTTCAGTATGTAACACTGTTTTTCAATATACTGCTGTTTGGTATTTAACACTGTTTTTCAATATAATGCAGTTTGGTAAGTAACACCATTTTTCAATATAATGCAGTTTGGTAAGTGACACCATTTTTCAATATAATGCAGTTTGGTAAGTAACACCATTTTTCAATATAATGCAGTTTGGTAAGTAACACCATTTTTCAATATAATGCAGTTTGGTATGTAATTCTGTTTTTCAATATATTTCAGTTATGTTTGTAACACCATTTTTCAATATAATATGTAATTCTGTTTTTCAATATAATTCAGTTCAGTATCTAACACCATTTTTCAATATACTGTTGTTTGGTATGTAATTCTGTTTTTCAATATAATTCATATAATTCAGTTCAGTATGTAAAACATTTTTTAATATAATGTAGTTCAGTATGTAACACCATTTTTTAATATAATATAGTTCAGTATGTAACACCATTTTTTAATATAATGTAGTTCAGTATGTAACACCATTTTTTAATATAATGTAGTTCAGTATGTAACACCATTTTTTAATATAATGTAGTTCAGTATGTAACACCATTTTTTAATATACTGTAGTTTTGTATTTAATGCTGCTCTTTTTACAAAGCTGTTTAGTACATAACATGGTCAGCATTTCTGGACCCTGACTACCATGTTATAATGAGGAAGAACTTTAAGATGTTAGGACCATGTTATAATCAATAAGACCTGTAATATGTTAAGACCATGTTTTTATGAGGGAAAGTTGCAATATGTTAAGACCAAGTTTTAATGAAGGAGAGCTGTAATGTTAAAACCATGTTATAATGAGTGGCAGCTGTAATATGTTAAGACCATGTTATAATCAAGGAGAGTTATAATATGTCACAACAATGTTATAATGAAGGAGAGCTGTAATGTTAAGACATTTTATGAGGGACAGCTGTAATATGTTCAGACCAAGTTATAATGGAGAGCTGTAATGTTAAGACCAAGTTATAATGAAGGAGAGCTGTAATGTTAAGACCATGTTATAATGAGGGACAGCTGTAATATGTTAAGACCATGTTATAATCAAGGAGAGCTATAATATGTCACGATTATGTTATAATGAAGCAGAGCTATAATATGTCACAACCATGTTATAATGTAGGTGACATGTAATGTTAAGACCATTTTAAAATGAGGGACAGCTGTAATATGTTAAGACCATATTATAATCAAGGAGAGCTATAATATGTTAAGATGAAGTTATAATGAAGGAAGGCTGTATTATGTTGAGACCATTTTAAGAGCTGCAATATGTTAATACCCTGTTGTAATCAATGAGAGCTTAATTTGTTAAGACCATGTTATGAGGGAGAGCTGTAATGTGTCAAGACCATGTTATAATGAGAGCTGAAAAATGTTGTGACCATGTGTGAGAGAGAGAGAGAGAGAGAGAGAGAGAGAGAGAGAGAGAGAGAGAGAGAGAGAGAGAGAGAGAGAAAGAGAGAGAGAGTTAGTTATATTTTGTTAAGACCAAGTTATATTCAAAGAGAGCTGTAATATGTCAAGACATGCCAAATTTTCCATTAAATCTATTTAAACAATTACCTTTATCTAGAAAATCAATAATTAACACAAAATTATGCCTAATCTGCTACAGTGTAAAACAGTCTCTAAAATGACCACAAAAATCTGACCCATTTCAGAAACTGCAGATTATTGTAAAGACACACTATATATCAGAAGTGGAAACATTAAATTTGGTTGGTCTTGCCATAACAATTTTCAATGCGAAGTTACATAAGTGCACTTGTATCTGATATTTTCTATACTTCACAAAACTCGGTGTTTCTGCAAACGGTGTTTCCATGTATTAAAGAACTTGCCCTCAAGAGACCTCATGTTAGCTTCCACATTTCCCCTGTTCAGAAAGGAGCATGTGTTTTTTGTGATATACATTCTAAATCTTTTCAACATAAACATCATAAAATGGATGAATAATTACACTTTCAGACTGCAAGTTTATCTTACATGAGAGGAAGCACCAAATTTACAAGAATATGAGGACTAATTAAAATAAACTTCCAGTAAATTATCATGCATATTTCCATGCTGCTATCAACAATCCTACCAAACTTTATTAAAACATATTGCTGGATGTCTTTTTTGCTGCAGCTTCTTTTGCAGAATCAATCACAGAACAGATTCTCTGGATGCAATTACTTCCCCTGGATTCAAATCATCTGTTTCTTCAGGTGCTCGCTGGCTATCAGTATAACTAGGTGAAAATGTGATGTCCCGTCCAAGCCAGCATTTGGGCATGAATAATGTCCATAGATAGATGACGACACATGTCCAGCTGGAAGCCATCTTAACCCAAACAGCTGCCCAGTTCAGGCCAAACTTATTGATGTCTGATCCTAGCGGTCTGGAAAAAAAAATTGTGACAGCTATATTACGCCACCTTATGCACATGCCAAGTTTGATCTCATTCTTCCTCTGACAGCTGAATTAGAAAAAGAATAAGTAAACAGAACCACAATATCATGGACACTTGCATAACAAGTCAGGGGGCAATATTAATGAAATCTTCAAGATATCATTAAAAAATTTCATTTAACTTGATGGATACTGTCTATTATTAAACATTTAGAATACTGACCCTGCTAAAATCGAGCATTTGTCCCTCAAAGAGACCAATGCTCTGATGGGTGAAAAAAATGTCTAGGAATTCAAGATATTAACAATTCTTCTTTTAACTGTTGAGTGCTGAAACCATTTTTCATATTCTTTAGTGAAAACAAGATTTTTAAATTTGCAGTTGTGGTGGACATACTGAATGTCAGATTGGTACCATTTTCATTTAGGACCAATCAGACATATTTGGATGTCTTTTTGGTGGTGCTTTACAGTTTCACATTTTGCATAGGGTTAGATGATCCTCACTGGTTACACTGGCTGTTTAAAAAAAAAACCTTGTATGTCTTACGTACTTTTAAAAATAAATTTAACTCTCTATATTTTGGTGCATGATTGAAGTGTGTAATATGGGCTATAAAGTATACAGCTTGGTCTTACTTCAGACATGCAACTTTCCAAATACTGCAAGCTCCATTTGGTCATTTACACTTTAATGAACTTCAGAGGTTGATTGAAATAAAAGAGCCAATAACTTTTTTTTAAATATTTTATATATTTGGTAATTCATTCAATTCACTTTGAGAAATTGGTGTTGTAAAGTCTGGCAAAATTCATTTTTATTTATCTTAACTGCTAAAGATGATGTACTTTGGACTAATTAAATCTAATGTTTGGGCAAAAGGGAGCAGTCATTTTTAATAGTTGTGTTCTTTTATCATGTACAATTTCCACAAGAACAATATCCAAAGAAATTTCAGCCACAGTACATGAATGTAACAGGGGTATACTAACAGTCTCTCCACTTTACATGTTTCAAATGTAAACAACTTCACCTTATACCGACTACTCTCTCAGAAGTTCATAATACCTGTAAAGTGCCTCTTTGGTGAAAAACTAATTTCAATATGACCATACATTCAAAAGCAACATTTTCAAGACACCCATAGCCACATTTGATGCACAATATGCACCATTTTCATCTAGGATCAACTAGGCGCCATAAGATGATTATTGGTAAAAATCCTATGTTGATAAAGCCATCCATTTGGGAGAAGTAGCAACAGCAAATTTTTCTTGCAAATTATATTTCTCTAAGACACTACCCCCTACCTCCTGAATCCAGCCCTATTAAAACAGAATAATTCGTTTTTTTTATCTATATCATTCACATAATGGGCAATAACTTTTGCCTATTACCTCCCCTTACTACCACAAGTCAACTACCAATGATCCTGCTTACATAGCATGATGGATGGGAGGGTCTTTAACTAATGAGATCAAGTTCACCTTTAATTACATTCACCAATCACATTAACACTTGGAAAATAGGTACTAGGAGAAGGGAGTGCTGAACATCCTACCTATATCTCGGGTATGGAAGAAAGATTGTATGCAGACCTGCCAACAAGACTTTCTCAGTAAGTCAGTCAGTTTCTTTCTCTAAGTTGAAAAAGTTTTCAGTCAGTAATGTTACTTTTTGTTGTTGTGCTTAACGCCATTTTTCAGCACACAATAGGCTATTCATGGTGGCCAGTATTAATGGTGGAGGAAGAAACCGGGAAATCCACGGAAAGAACCACCGACCCATGAGAAGCTACTGGCAAGCTTTCTCATATATCCACATTTGCCGAATCCTAGACTCGAACCAACGCAGACAGAGGTGAGATGGCAGTGATCCGTAAGTAATGTCACAAATTTCATATACTACTATTACCAAGCTCGATAACATGTGATTTGAACTGATGTAGTGATGGCAAACATTGCGTCCAAATAAAAAGTAAAATCCACTTAGAACTTAAGTACAGTTTCAGAAACGGCAGTTCCAAAATCTATCCAGCTTCTTGCTATTTCTCAACCTGACGTAATCCTTGGCATTTTCCCCTCAATTTCACATGGGAATGTCAATCATTTCTCTCATCAGGAAACATACTCAAGTCAATGCATGGCGTCCAAAATACATAATTGCTATCATTCATGTTTTTTTCCCTCCTCCAAGAATTTGAAAATTCCTTTTCATTCTTTTGTAGTGACTATTAAAACTTTTTATGACAGTTATTGTCCCTTTCATTTTGAACACACATAATTTGTTGGATGCTATTTATAGAAAATTGTATATGCTGCACAAAACAGAAGGACCTGAAACTGGCACTTTGCATGAAAAAATGTACAGTGTAAAGCATATGATGTATTCTTAGAAAGTTATTCACATTCCTTGACAATCTCCACTGAATCTAATAAGAAACCACAACAATCACAATTCCATAATATTTGCTTTTATTCCACAAGTCAGTATTTTTTTAGAGTAACTTCTGTAAAACTTATAGTCAAATTACACAACTCCCTCGATAACTCGCGCCTGGATAACTCGTGAACCCGCTTATAACATGGTGTCCAGCATGGCCCCCGAGTTTTTCCAAAGAAAATATATTTTAAAATGTGTTGAACGTGAAAAAAGTTATGAAAAGAAATGGTAAATTGAACCTTGATACATAGCTCATTTTTATCATCGAAAATGGTGATTATTGCCCGTAAAGATAGAATCCATATTGTGAAATTTGAAACTTCTAATAACATTTCACATATTATGATATTATGTTAGGTTATTTTAAAATAGAGAAATAGTTGTCAATACACTGTAAATAAACAGCGATCAACAAAAAATTCTGGTAAATGCTAACATGTGACAACAGAAAATGAAATAAACATCAATTAAATTTCCTGCTAGGTGAAATTCACATCATAATCCTTTTATTTCACCTCAACACTATAATCACAATACACATATTGAAAACATGAAAAGAGTCAGTTGACCGCCACATCGAAATCCAACGTCACATCGAAACTCGTGAGTACTTCCGAGAGAACCTAATTATATGCCAGCTTTGTTTTGATCAACAGCTTGGGGAAGTGTTTGTTGCAATAAAAGAATCAATTAAAAAAGGTGTTGTTTTATCACTTTGAACATGTCTTTTGTATCAAATCAAACAAGGTAAGTACAATAAAATAAAGTTCAACAGCATGCCAATAGGAGCATAAGTTCTTGTATTCAATATCGTTCTCAAATTTTATATTATTTGACCAATGGAAAATGTTTTCACATTTTTATGTAATAACATCAGTAAAGTATATAATATCAGTAATGTATCCTAATCATTTGTACATGTGACCATGGAGAGAAAAGGAATTAAGCGAAAGGCGTAATAGGTGCCTGAAAAGCTGTGCATTATAGATAGGGTTTGTAATGCCGAAGTGAGATAAAAAATTTGCAATGAACTAACAATTGCTGATTCGACATTTAGAGGTTAGCTTAAGGATGAGCCGAAACTTCGAAATTACTTACATGATGATGATTCAGATGAAGGGATGAAACGAAAATGAGCACGGACTGCAATTGATAACAAATTAGATGATGCTGTGTATGCATGGTTTACTCAGCAACCGCAGGTGTTATTGTGTTGTAATTTATGTCGTTTTAAATTCTGAGACCCATTAAATTCATGTTGGCAATGGTTAACCCATGTGAATTTATTTTTTCTTCCATTTTACTTCTACTGCAATAAAAATCTACACATCATTCGATCAACATTGTTTTCTCGAAATGTGTCAATTTATTGTATTTAAAAAACGTCTACTTTGGATCAAACAATAAAACTAGAATGCATACCATTCACAACAAAAATTAGTGAGGTATTACACAATGTGTGAAGTCGTACATGTGCTAAGTGAACGGAAACCATGTGGAAAAATGTTTTGATGATCTCTTCAATATATTGCAAGTTATCCTGAAATTAATGTTACTCTGTGAGAAAAAAACTAAACAAAGTACATCGATATGAAGAGATATTTATTCACTGTTAATCTTAGCATGATTATTAATTGAGCATTCAACACTGTAACATGCCAAGACACCCCCACCCCCTTTTGCCTCTACGTCAATCCCTTTGTTAGTTTTGTTGTTTGATAACTCGCGCCCTAGCTTATATCGCAGCCGATGTTTTTGGACCCTGATGTCCAAGAGTTATTGAGTTATTGAGGGAGAGGTGTATACTGATTGGCAGGTCTGCTTAAGCGAACAATAACCCACTCTCCTACTTAACGCAACAAGGTTATAGTCACATGAACGGTGACCGATATCTCAGGTTATGAAGATTCAAATCCTTTTATCATAAAAAAACTCACTGATAAATTTTGTGAAGCTATAGGGCAGTGTTGGTTAAATATGGACTGGTGGTCATTTGGGTCACAGCCACAGGACCCACCAGATTTAGGTTTTGTCTCTGCAGACCTAAATCCATAAGATGAAAATTCGTAAAGGTTTACTTTGGATGCCTGCTTAAATGATGTTTCAGAGAAAAATGCTGCATATGAATGAGAGGCCTGCAAAGATTGCTCTAATTTCATGACCTGAAACTCTCTAGGTGAATGCTCTATATAGCTCATAATGCCATGAAGAAATGGCTTGGGGGGGGGTTATATACTGCTTTTGTGCCTTCATGTAGAGAATTAATTTGTGTTTGCCACAACCTGTCTCTGTGTGCTTCAAGTCAGTGTCTATGGGTGTGACAGGATCTTGCATGGCTGCTGCTTTCAACTTATCTGTGGAGGATAATTATCTGATTATTTACTGAAGTATCTGGTTCCTGGCTACAATGCCTGGTTGTGTCATGAGGATCACTGAATTATCCCATAACCCTCCCAACTGATGAAAGTGGATCCAGGGCCCAAGCATGAGGATCCCTAAATCATCCCATAACCCTCCCAACTGATGAAAGTGGATCCAAGGCCCAAGCATGAGGATCCCTGAATCATCCCATAACCCTCCCAACTGATGAAAGTGTATCCAGGGCCCAAGCATCTGGGTTTTGAAAATAGTGAGACAGCTGGGCCCTAGTTACAAAAAAGGTTGATCATCAGATACCCCCAAAGTGCACAAACTTAATCAAAAACCAATGGATGTAGATAATCAGCATTTTTGGGGAGAACATTGGCAAAGGAAATGACTGTGCCTAGAATTTGTCTAATTTTTTATGTTGATCTAAAGTTGGCAGCACCAATAAAAAAACTGCCAAACCAGGATGTTCCGTGATTTACTGCCCCGGTTTGAGGAGGTAAGACACTACTATATGTTGACCAAAATAATAGGTACAGGTTTCATACAGAATTTGTCTTTCAGAACTGATAGGAATGTATGATAGCTTTCATTCTGAGGTTGATGAGAAGCAGTTCCCTGGTTCCCTTTTGTTGCTGACCATAGTGAAGTCTGGCAACAAGAGGTCTCCTCAATTGTACACACTGTCATCTGTACATTCTGTCACCACTGTCACTTTCTGCTGGGGCTTCTTCAGATGAATCCTTGTCTGTACCAATGAGAAAGAAATGATCGTACCTCATTCATGATATTGACCTTATAGTCAAGTGGATTCATAAAAGGTTGCCTCTGAGAAGTCATTTGTAATGGTTGCATATCCAGGTGACCCAGCAGGATCAAATCTGCTGCTGCATTGAATAACCCAAGGAGTTGCAAAAGCTCTCTCAATAAAATCCCCTGCCTGCTGGAAATGAACCTTACGAGTTTGGTGATCCATATGATGCAGACATGAGGGAGATTGGTAATAAGCTCCATACCCAGATGGACAACGCTGTGGGATAGGTGAAGGTCGGGGTTTTTCCAGATCACTAAAAAACTGAGAGTATTCAAAAGGGATAGGAGATTGTTTCTGCTCTTGAGTAGAACAGAACTTCTGGGGGTGTTCTTTATATCCAAATATATCACAGCTGCCTGTAAAGGAAGTTAACTGGAATGACTCAATCATAATTTAATGAAGATCCTGAGAATGATATTTACACAAAACAGAAGGACCTGAAACTGGTAAACCCAAAATTTTTGTGGCACTGGATGAATAAGAATATATAAGTCGGCATTTTTGAGATCCAGGCTAATGGCATACTCATCCCTTCAGACAAGGCGTAATACAGAGCTTGCCATTTTTATCTTCTTACTTCGCAGCAGAATGAATTTGTTGAGGCGACTCAAGTCTATAATCAGCCTCAACTTTCCAATGGCCTTTTGGTAAGGAAACACCATGAATAGGATCCCAGATTGTTGTTTTTTTAATAATCTCCACTGGCTGATTGTAAATGAGCAATTGTATCTCTTGCTGATCTTGTCCTTCTTCCCATCTGACAGCTCACATCACAAAATGAAAAGAAGAAAAAGGAGCAGATTTGGATAAACAAGATCCCAAGCTGCTCCAAAATAACTTGGATCACCCATTCACTCTGCAGTAATAGGATGATCCAGTGTAGACTGTATGTGGATGATAGGGCGGGGTGCAGATAAATTTGGTTTCTTACCTTCCTTATATGGGTACCTACTAGTCTGGTTTAGCTATTGTCTGCTGTCATAAGGCTGAGATTTGAAATCAAATATTTCTTGACTTGCCTATCAGCCCTCCAATTGGCAAGAACTGATTTTTATAATTACAATACAGATGGAGCAACAAGTTAGAGGGGTAGTTCTTCATCAACCCACCTCTAAATTTCTTCTACAAAAGCAATGTTGTTATCCTTAAAGTAAGTGTTTTGTGACATATTAATTCAAGATTGCAGAGGCAGTAAATGCATCTGCCATAAAATGGTGAACTCATCTATTAATAATCTATGCATTTCAGCCATGAACTTCATGTGTGGTGACAATATTCTAAACCCATTTTGATGTAATAAGAAACACATTTGATGCACGTTATAAATAAAGTTAGGCAGGCATGTCAACCACCACTAAATTTTTATCTAATGCTAGGAATTCAGTGGTGGAATGCAACTTGAAACAGCACAATGATAAAGTCACTGGTACTCCACTTTTAGGAAAGAAAGCCTTAACAATGCCTAAGTCACAGACATCTCCAGAGAGCCTATCATTAATCTATTTGACTTCTGTTGACTGTGATGCAGCTTGAGGGATGGAGACTTTATCATTGATGTCAACCAATGCTTTGACTTACCATGTGTGATGGAAGTGGGTGGAGGGCATTTCATACCCAGCATCAACTGTCTTTTATGGTTTGCTTGAATTTAACACAAATTTGGCTTGGATTGATAAGAGGTGTCTTGTACAATGTTGCTTAATGGCACCAAAGCTTACAAACTGGCAAACACCTAGTGCTCGAAGGGGAGGTAAACAGCAAGAGTTATTGTCCTTTGTATACAAAATGCAGACAGAAAAAGATGAATTTTCATCTTTAAGTAGGGTTGTTTTGGAAGGCAGCAGGCTTATATTCCTTATGTTATAGTGAATAGCAAATGTATTCAAATATTTCAAGGGTCAATTTACATCACTTAGAACCAACTAGACACCATAAAATTTCTTGTTGAAAACCCCCTGGTCAAAATGATTTTCAATTTAAGAGGAATAATGATAATAATATATTAGATATCAGATCAGCATCATTTTTATTTAGGACCAATAAGACATTATGAGAACTTTTCTGGTGAAAACCCCATGGTGATATGACTTTCTGTTTTGGCGCAGTAACAAGATTTTCAAGACAGCTGCCATGGTGGACTTAATGGATATCAGATGCATACCATTTCCATTTAGGGCTAATAAGATGTCATGAGAATTTTTTTTCTGCAAAAGCACAATGCAATATGTCCAGCCATCAAGTGAGAAGTAACAATAAGAAGATTGTACAGATGACCATTGTGGAGGTCAGATTGACACTATTCTTATTTACAATCAACAAGACATCAGTGAAAACCCTATGCTGACATATTCATTCATTCCTCCAGAGGTAGTGACAAAAAGATTTTGAAAATGGATATCATAAGAAATCTTTCAGTAAAAGGCCAATGCTGATAATCCTCTTTTGTGGAAAGTAGCTATAACAAGATTCTCAAGATACAACAATTGCAACCATGTTGGATTGGATTATGAGAGGGCACCACTGTCATTTAGTACCAACTAGTCATCATTAGAAGTCTTTGTTAAAAATGCTACGTCATGAGACGTAGCATTAATAAGATTTTCAAGACGGCTGCCATGTTGGCCATATTGGATATCGGTTGCAGAAGTTAGACACTATGGTGGCCATGTTGGGTGTCTGAATGACCACCATTTTCATCCAGGGCCAACTATACACCATAGGAAGTCTTTTAATACAAACTCATGTTGATAAGATATTCCTTTTAAGGGGTTTTAGTGATAACAAGACTCAAGACTGTAACAAAGTTTGAATGTGTTAACGGCACTGTTTTAATAGCTGCTATTCTAAACACAAATAGTTATGAAAGTTCATTTTCAATTATACGTAGTTCAATCCCTAGATTCATTATTTATTCCATCAACAATCCACAATTCAAAGTCATTTATTTCCTATGTGTTTTCCATTTACTTTTGCATTAATTACCACCTTATATACCTCCACCTGAGATCCCAAGAGTACTTCATAGGAGATATTATACCAGTATGTATAACTAACACTGAATAAAATAAAGTGCAAAAATCATTTCTATTTGTAACAGGCAAGAAAATAAACAACTGTTTTACTAACCTGTACCAGTTTGTGAGCTGCATCATCACATACAGGTTGGCAAGACAAAAGATGAAATGGAAAAAGGAATAACTGTACATAACTCCTCCAGCCTCATTATAGATGACTTTCTGACCTCCCCTCTCTGATGGGTTGTCTCCTACAAGATTACAACAGTTATGTTTATGATTTTAATGAAAGTACTGTTAACACTTCAAACAATACTGCTGCATAGGTAATTCATAAAATTTATATGGAAAGGACATATAAATGTCATGTCCTTGTAGACATTTCTATATATTCACCTTTGTGAAAACAATCAGATCAAAGATGACATGATGCACAGGTCCTGGAGGTAACCTACAGTCTGGTTTGATTCTAAAATTTAAATGAAAAGGCAAAACTCTTCTTTGTCTATCATCTCTTGAGCATAAATATTAAATGCCATACATTTATGTACAGAAAAGAGCAGTGGTTTTAGTCAGTGTCCTGCAAACAAGACATTTTGACTTAGCTAGTACTGATTCTGTAATTTGAATTCCAGTCCTAAAATATTTTAAACTTATATTCTCATTTACATTTATGAAGGGTAAATAAAAAGGGAGATCAAAATTGAATTGAGGACTATTTCATTAACCCATTAATCCCAGGAGGTTTTTGTCACTTTCGCCTGAAATGTAAGTAGAAAATCAATTTTGGTAGATATTTCTGAATACATTATAATACATCGACTTGGAAGAAATTTTCAGTTAACTTAATGCCTATTTGTGTTAGAAACGTTGATTTTCATTGGCTCTTTTGCCTGAGCATGAGCAGAAGGGTAAAAACTGGACTTCTTTTTTTTGCTTAACGGACCAATCATTTGCGTGTCAAGACCACTCTTCATTCTAAATGCCCATCTTATTCTACTTTTTGCAAAGGTTCACATGTCTGTGTGCAATTCAGACTGGTCTGTCTTAGATCTGAGGTCAAAAAGTCTAAAATCCAGACACAAAACCGGATCACGACCTCAGGCGAATTTCAGCTGGAAAAAACTCTGGTCCAAATTGTGATGTTTTTACCTTTGTATTTTGTAGTGCAACTAGAACATCCATATTTTGTTGGTATCATCATAAAGCTACATCTGTCTATCTTTCTATAATACCACCCACTTTATTGTATCGCACATGACCTTAATGCTACAGAGCTTAGAAGTAGGCCACCACCTCCAGCCCCATCAACAAGAAGCTAGGGGTTAATGAGTTAATAGGACTTCCATTAAAGTAGGAGGGTGAGTTTTCACAGTAGCTGAAGGTTTTCAGGGACCTACCTAAACAAGAATACATATATTTTTAAGGAGCTGGGTGTAAATTAAAATGATCCAGGTAAATCACATGGCTCACAACTGATAAGGAAAGCCCTGCATTATATTTTGTTTGTTTCAATTAATCTTACAGATACAAGAGAATTTATTTTTCAACTTGTTCACATTTTGTTTCATTACCCAGGTTTTCTTTGAAACATAGTTCAAATGCTGTGTATTGTCACTGTTCTTTGAAAACTAAAATATGTTTTAATGTTATTTAATGTTTCATCATCATCATCAGTCCCATAGTCTGGCAGACCGTTAGAGCACCGCACAAGACAGAACAACCAGCTTCCTCCATTTCTCTTAATTTTCCGTCTTTCTCAGTGAGTTGCTCAATGTCAAGCCTGTCCACACTAAAATGTTGTCTTTCCACCTCTTTCTCTGCCTGCCTCCCTTTCTTCTTCCTTGTACAACACCTTGCAGGATTGTCTTGGCAAGTCCTGATGATCATGAGACATGCCCATACCACTGTATTTTATGTTTTTTCACTGTGGTCAGGAGGTCTTCATAAGGCCCAATGGCTTGTCTGATCCTTTGCCGTACTTCTTCATTGGTGACACAGTCTTTCTATGCGACACCAAGGATCTTTCAGAAGCATCTCATCTCTGTGGCGTGTATCCTTTTCTCTAAGTCTGCTGTTATGGTCCATTTAATGTTTAAGACATCTCAAAAATGTTATCTCCATTCTAATACATTTATGTCCTCAAAATCTAAAAACTCTTAAATTTGAGTTGCCTACCTTAATATATCAAATTGCCATGAAAGACCTAAGTATCTATACTTTGTTACTAATGATAATTTTAATAAAACCATACAGTTTGTTACAATGAATAGTTTGGTTTCTTTTGTATGTTGAACACAACTTTTCAGCACATGATAGGCTATACATGGTGACCAAAATATCTGGTTGAGGAAGAACATAGTAAACCATAGAAACCCACTGACCCATGGAGAGCCAATGACAAGTTTACTATTATATCTACTATGACCGAGCAAAGACTCAAACCCTTGTTGACGGAGGTGAGATGTGTGAGTGATCTGTAACGTCTAGCATCTTGCACCATTTGGCCAATCAGGGCCCCTACTATAATTAGTAATAGAATCTATATTTAGTAACAGAAGGTGAATACTATGCCAGTGAGGGATCATCCCTCAATGTCTAAAAGATTTAGTCATTATGAGCAGACTTATGTCACAAAGTTCATGATTCTCTTGCAAAAGCAGCAGTATTTCTAACAGTATATCAGAAATGTTTTTGTTAAAAAAGTAAACCAATTAAAAAGTCAAGTTAGATTTGCATAAGCATTAGAATAGAACTTACTGTGTCTCGCTCTGCAGCAGCAACAGCAGTCAAATGTGTCCTCTGTCTGTGAAAACATCAAAGTCCTAATTTAAAAGTAATACTAAAATGGTAGGAAAAACCGGCATTACATAGATGACTATGTCTCAGATGTGATATATAACCTTTAACCTTTAGTCCTTCTATTGATGCTACTGCCTACACAAATATTAAAATATTAAATTTAGTAATTACACCATGTACCATGAATTTTGTTTATTTTTGTGGGTATCATTTTCTGTAGTTTTGCAAAAATTTAATATTCCTCTGACAAAATTAGCATTGTTAATATTTTTTTTTATTATGTTGAGTCTTTAAATTTGTGGTTTGTAGCAATGATATAATCCACAGAAACTGACACCCAGTAAATAAAGTAAATCCTTATATTGCTCTGTATTTCATGACAGAAAACTGAATAATATCCAGTATCACATCATATTAAATTATTTACAGGAAAATTTTTTACTGAATTCATATGACATTATCAACTACAGAATATTTGTAACTGTAATTGTCAAGAATGGACATGCTCAACAATATTTTTATAAAGTATACTTCAATAAATAAGCAATAATAAAGACAGACATCCTGGAGAGCAAAATGAAACTTTGATGTTGAATAGAACACATACAGCACCTTACAAGAAACCCTGCAAAACATACCAAAAACTTTATGCCATTTTTAAAACTGATAACCCAGCTCTGTAATCATGACACTGATAGTGAGGGCAAATATGTTCATGACTGGTAACCTGGTACTTCATGACACCATCAGAGAACAATTAAACTTATGCTCAAACATAAATTGTTTTATTTCCTATAACTTTGCTCAGAGAGATGTTTGAGTCATCATAATTTTGGAATTTTCTAATTCACAGTCTGTACAGCCCCAGTGCATTGTTTTCCAAGAACTTCACAAGAATTTCCAAAAGTTTTCAAAGAGAGCTTTTTTATGGACACTGAACTATATAGGTACAAAAATTAAAGAAAATAAAAATAAATATCATGCCATGGTGGCTACTGCATCTGTCATATGTCATATAATCCATCCAATATTTTTCCCAAATTTTATATACTTATTAATTTTAAACATATGTAAATAGCAACAATTCTCAATCTAAAATATTCATATATATTTTTTTTATTTTGTAATGTTTTGTATTTCCCAAGATAAATTCAAAACATTTTTGGAAAAATTTAGGCATCTTTCAGGAAGTTAAATTACTTTTCAAGGATTGAAAGAAATCTTTTCAAAATTTAAAGTTTTCCGGCAATGGCAGAAATTCAGGGATTTTCAAGGTTGTATAAACCATGTCATTGTTTTCGATTCTACACCGATTCAAAATATGGACTCGGAGAATGATTTTGTATTTCACAGTTTTGAGTCACATTTAGTGCTCAATTTCATACTATGGCTCCTGTTATTATTCAACTATTTCATTTCAACAATTATCAAGGAATTTGAAAAAGAAAAAAATTAATCTTGAAAACAAATAAAATAATCTAAAGTGTAACATACTGCTTGTGACAGTCTTCTTACACCCAGTTTGTGAGATTCACTTGATGTCTGAATTCTGAAAAGGAAGAAATATTAATGTTTCACAAGCAGTTTCACTGGAAATATTCAATCTTGTTAAACTCTTCAACCAGTGTCTTCTCTGTGTATGACTAAAAATATTATTACACAAGATTAAGATCCTGTAGACATAGGAAAGTGAAGTATATACCACTTCACCAAAGAAATGATGGAAACTAGATTTTCTGTCATCTAGACAATCTGAATACTGTATTTGTTGGTGCTTTCTTTGTCATTTTGCACTTTTATTTGTATTTTAATTCATATATGTGTTCCTGACATACATGATATTATTGGCACATGATAATGCCATCCTGTGAAATTTTCTCCAATAATGACTATGACTTTTGAACTAGACTTGACTACTACCAGCTAAAGTGTCAAACTATATCTTCATTTGTTCAAAGGTTATACTCATACATGGATAAAGGTCACTGATATGTATTTTCTCTTGCTGTGACAACATTATAAACCAACTTAAGTACATACAAATTTTATATGCCACAAAAAATATAAGCAAGTTTATAAAAGTCTTGACAGGCATATGAGTCATTCTTTGTCTAATCATCAATTATCTGGATATTGTTTTACTGGTGTTTAATAGCACATCAGCACATGCTATGCTCTAGATTGGTGTTGAATAACACATCAGCAGATGCAAAGCTGTAGATTAGGCGTTTAACTGCACACCAGCGCATGCAATGCTCTAGATCGGTGTTTAATGACACATCAACATATACAAAGCCTGGGATGGCCCTGGGTTCAAAAAAGTTGTCACCAGAAACATCGCCAACCTCAACATTTTAGTGCCAATTTTCAAAAAGTATCTCATCATCCTTGGGACCAAAGCAATATTGTCAACATAAGTTGATGTTTAGATAAGGGGGAGGGAAAGCCAAAAATAAATTTGAAATTTTGCATAAAAGTGAAGTTTTAAGAGATGACCAGTACTCAGTGCTAAGGATTTGCGCAGACAAAAAAATTGGAAATTTTGATTAAATGAAGACAACTAGTCCGAAATACACTTGTATACTGAAAAACTTATATCTGTATAGTATACTCCCCAATGTGTACATGCATATGAAAATGAAGCAGGTCATTTCATACCCAATGCTATGGTCATTTTGTACTAAAAACTAGAGTAATTAATTGCACACATTTAAGTACAAATATTACGTAATTAAAACTGTATAAAAACTGTAGTCCTTATTTGATCTTCATCCTATTGTCAACAAACACATTTGATGAAACAATTCACTCTGATATTTATTATCCAAGTAGCATGTGGTTGTATAGTTGTTTATAGGCTACATGTACATGTACTTGAACTGGCCTAGATTTTGGTCAGCCAGAAACAACAACCATGATGCCGTGGCTAACAAAGGGATGAGGCTATTCAAAAGAAAATGAAAACTTATGAACAAATTAAGAAGATTTAACAAGATGGCCCACGTTCATTTAATTCAACAGCCTGATATCTCTTGTTCAAAATATTGGAACTTTAATCTTTAATTTGGGATTGGTAGCAACTGTAATCATGAACTTTTCTGTTGCAAACTGGAAACTTTCACGGCACAATAAATGTTTCAATCTCTGTGAAAAATGAAACAATGCTTTTATTTAAGTTTGTTGACGACTTTCTTTGATCGAAGGTCTTTGGCTTGGTTTGATGAAGGTTCATGTGTTAGCGCCACTAAAAGCAATCTTCGAAGGACCAAACAAATGTCCTTTTGTTATTGTTGCAAAAACATCAAAAAATTTTAAAACATTGATGGAGACAGTTTCTTTTAGTACATATACAGAACAATCGATGCTTCAAATGTAATCAGTTTTCTTTGAAGTTTCAGCAAAACTATTGTTTCTGGTATATTTTTCAAAATGGAAAAAAACCTGTCATCATCTGATTGTTGTCATCGCCGTTCCCCGCTGCAGAGATGGTCAAATGTAGCTTATCAGGTTGCATGACTATTTGGGTTCTCTTACAGCACCAAGTACTAAGGCCAGACATCAGCATGACCAGATTATGATATAACAATGCTGTGTTATGTTCATTCGTCAATATAAACAAATGATTTGTTTATGTAACAATACATTCCAGAGCAATTTATATCCAAGTTTGCGGCATCCTGTCATGGTGCCTTTGAATTTCTCAATTGCAAAACCAAGACTGTATATACACTTTTTAACATCGAGAAATGTTGTTGCCAAAAAGATCACCAGATGGTATATTTTGTTGCCAATAAGGAAAACAAAATGCAATTTGCGACATTAGCGAAGCCCAAAGCGATCCCTGCAAAGCCCTAGATTGGTGTATAATGGAGCATCAACATATGAATAGCTCTAGGTTGATCTTTGATTACAAATAAACATAGACAAAGTTCAAGATTGGTGTTTAATATGGTACATCAACATACAAAAATATCTAGATTGATGCTTAATAGCAAAACAACATATGCAGCTCTCTAGAGTGGTGTTTAATCGTACAGTTATATATACAAAGCTCAAGACTGGTGTTTAATGGCACATCAATATGTACAGCACTCTAGACTGGTGTTTAATATCATATCAGCATAAGCAAAGCTCTAGACTGGTGTTTAATGACACATCAATATATACAAAGCTCTATACTTGTGTTTAATTGGATATCAATATATACAAAGTTCTAGACTGGTGTTTAATGTCATATCAACATATACAGCACTCTAGACTGGTGTTTAATGACACATCAATATATGCAAAGCTCTAGACTTGTGTTTAATGGTACATTAATGCAAAACTCTAGGCTGGTGTTTAATGGCACATCAAAATATGCTAAGCTATAGATTTGAGTTTAACAGCATTTCAGAATAGGCACAGCTCAAAAAAAGTGTTAAAATCACATCAGCACAAGCAATTGTCTAGATAGGTGTTTAATAAGACATCAACTTATGTAAAGCTCTAGATTGGTGTTTAATGGCACATGAACATATACATAACTATACTGGTGTTCAATGGCATGTCAACATATACAACACTCTAGACTGGTGTTTAATGACACAATATCATATGCATAACTCTAGACTAGACTGGTGTTTAATGACACAATAACATATGCATAACTCTAGATTAGACTGGTGTTTAATGGCACCACAACATATGCAGAACTCTAGATAAGAATTTTAAAAATTGGGTATTTTAATCCCTGGTTTGGAACCAATTGCAGGTTTAAAAATTTGATGGGGCATGTTGTAAGCACCAAAAAACACAATCTTATGATATTATCATCAAGATGCTAATCATGTCTTTTAGAATGAGTCATACAGCTTAGTGACCAAGACTAACTGTCAGTGCATTCAATTACCATGGCTTCATTTATTTGTGTGGGTATCAATTTTCTTGGTTCTGTAAGAAAAGATATTTTAATAAGTACTTAAATCTGCTGTTTCACCTCATGAGACCATAAAGGGAAAATGAGGACATCTCTTGTAAAGATTTATAAGTTGATTTTCAAATACAAAAACTTGGACTACTTCATACTAAGTGTATTATGGCTCATAAAAATATGTCTGAGGTTGGATCTATTTATCAATGGCCTTTGAGAAAGCCAGATTTGTGTAATTCTAATTCTCGTGAGCTAACATTACATTTATTCAATAGCTTTGTCTAAAAATGAGTGATGTGTGAGGATTACAAATGTGCTGCAATTAGTATATAAATAATAAAATTAAAATATATAATATATAACTAGTACCTGGGCTTAAAGCAATACTTCTAAAATTGTGCAACCTTGTTCCTTGAATTAAACAAGTGGATAAAATATGGATTGCATTATCGATGGGACTTGTACTTTAGTGATACCTACAAAATGAGATCCAGATACTCAGGACCCATTGTATTATAGATGGGACTTGTAGTGTAGTGATATCTACAAAATAAGAACCAGACACTCAAGACTTATTGTGTTATTGATGGTACTTGTACTGTAGTGAAACCAACAAAATGAGATCCAGATACTCAGGACCCATTGTATTATTGATAGGACTTGTAGTGTAGTGATACCTACAAAATGAGATCCAGATACTCAGGACCCATTGTATTATTGATGGGACTTGTAGTGTAGTGATACCTACTAAGGTGGCGCTCTACAGTTTCGTATTTAGCATAGGGTTAAAATTTTAAAGAAAAAGAGTTTCCCCGGGTTGCCTCACTAGTTATACTGGTTATTTAAAAGAGACTTTGTATATCTTAGGTGTTGTTCAAAAAACCTTTCATTCCCTTTATTTTGATGTATGATTGATGGGTGTAATATGGGTTAGAGAATATACAGCTTGGCCTTACTCCAGATGTGCACCTTTCAAAAACGTGCTAGCTCTACTTGCTCATTTTCACTTCTCGAACTTCAGAGGTAAATTGTAAAAAAAAGAGCCGATAACTTTTTTTACATTTTATGTATTTAGTAATTCAGTCATTGCACTTTTAGAAGCTGGTATTATCTAGTTTGGCAAAATTCATTTTCCATATTTTAATAGCTGCCAAGAATAGTGTACTTTAGACAAATTTAGGTTGATTTTTGGAGCACAAGGGAGCAGTCATTTTAGTTAGCAGTGTCCCAAGATCATTTGAAATTTCCAAAAGAACAATATCCAAAGAAATTTCATCCACATTACATGAAAGTAGTATATAGTTATGCCAACATTCTCTGCACTGTGCATGTTTAAAATGCAAACAACTTCACCTTACATACAGCACTCTCTCAAAAGTACATAATAACTGGTGAGCGCCACCATAAAGAGAATATAGGTATTATTATTGTATGATATAATTTTGATTGTACAACTGAAATATTTAAGTCGCAAGCATCAAAACAGTCCTTTGTAATAATTATCATGTATTTCCCCCCTCAGAACAGCATTTATTAGAGTCAGAGTCTTAAACCGGTACAGCCCCCCCTCCTTATGATAAAAAGTGAACTATTTTAAAAATGCGCATTGCATTTTGTCAACATAGCAACCAGTGTTATGCTGATAGACAGGAACATGAAACTAGCCATATTTATTCCTGAGATGTCAACAATAAATTTTACAGTTATAAAAGGGATATAACAGGTGAGGTTCATAAAGGTCAAAGGTCAAAGGGTAAATATTAACTAATTCTTTGATATGGAAGAAAGCAAATTTGCTTTGTTATCATTTATTTTTTAATTTCATTGCAAATAAATGAAATAAAACTTTTTCACTATGGATTTCTTTTACTTAATGCAACATTTTTCAATTTAAGTTGGCTTTATTCCTATATTCTAAGACTTTTAAGTTCCCCATAATGAAGGTCACTACTCACCCAAACATGCCTCATATCAAATTATGTATGCTAGAGCAAAAATAAGCATAATTAGCTTATTTTCATGAATAAAATCATTGTTAATGTACCATTTTACTCAGAACATCATACATAATAAAATAAAAATAAAAATAATAATTTCATAAATGTTTATATTTGTTTTTAAGGTGGCGCTCTACAGTTTCGTATTTAGCATAGGGTTAAAATTTTAAAGAAAAAGAGTTTCCCCGGGTTGCCTCACTAGTTATACTGGTTATTTAAAAGAGACTTTGTATATCTTAGGTGTTGTTCAAAAAACCTTTCATTCCCTTTATTTTGATGTATGATTGATGGGTGTAATATGGGTTAGAGAATATACAGCTTGGCCTTACTCCAGATGTGCACCTTTCAAAAACGTGCTAGCTCTACTTGCTCATTTTCACTTCTCGAACTTCAGAGGTAAATTGTAAAAAAAAGAGCCGATAACTTTTTTTACATTTTATGTATTTAGTAATTCAGTCATTGCACTTTTAGAAGCTGGTATTATCTAGTTTGGCAAAATTCATTTTCCATATTTTAATAGCTGCCAAGAATAGTGTACTTTAGACAAATTTAGGTTGATTTTTGGAGCACAAGGGAGCAGTCATTTTAGTTAGCAGTGTCCCAAGATCATTTGAAATTTCCAAAAGAACAATATCCAAAGAAATTTCATCCACATTACATGAAAGTAGTATATAGTTATGCCAACATTCTCTGCACTGTGCATGTTTAAAATGCAAACAACTCCACCTTACATACAGCACTCTCTCAAAAGTACATAATAACTGGTGAGCGCCACCTAAATGAGATTCAGATACTCAGGACCCATTGTATTATTAATGGGACTTGCAGTGATACCTACAAAATAAGATTCAGATACTCAGGACCCATTGTATTATTGATGGGACTTGCAGTGATACCTACAAAATCAGATTCAGATACTCAAGACCCATTGTATTAGAGATGGGACTTGTAGTGTAGTGATACCTACTAAATGAGATTCAGATACTCAGGACCCATTGTATTAGAGATGGGACTTGCAGTGATTCCTACAAAATGAGATACAGATACTCAGGACACATTGTATTATTGATGGGACTTGTAGTGTAGTGATACCTACAAAATGAGATCCAAATACTCAGGACCCATTGTATTACTGATGGGACTTGCAGTGATAATTACAAAATGAGATTCAGATACTCAGGACCCATTGTATTATAGATGGGAATTGTAGTGTTACCTACAAAATGAGAGATACTCAGGACCATTGTATTACTGATAGAACTTGTAGTGATACCAACAAAATGACCCATTGTGTGATTGAAGGGACTTGTAGTGATACCTACAAAATGAGAATCAGATCCTCATGACCCATTGTATTATTGAAGGGACTTGTATTGATACCTACAAAATGAGATCCAGATGCTCATGACCCATTGTATTATTGATGGGACTTGTAATGATACCTGCACAATGAGAGATACTCAGGACCCATTGTATTACTGATGAAACTTGTGATACCAACAAAATGAGATCCAGATGCTCAGGACCTATTGTATTTTTGAAGGAACTTGTATTGATACCTACAAAATGAAAATCAGATACTCAGGACACATTGTATTATTGGTAAAACTTGCAGTGATACCTACACAATGAGAGATACTCAGAACCCATTGTATTACTGATGAGACTTGTAGCGAAATGAGATCCAGATAACTAGAAGGCACTGTATTATCAGTAAGATGTGTAAAGATACCTACGTGGCATAAACAGCCATGATGAACATGATCAGAACCCCGGCATATGCTGCTATCAAATCCATCTGGGGGTCTATTGGGTTGGGTCGACACAAAGTGTTGTTTAGAAATGTGAACGTCTGTCCAGGTCCACTGACAAATACTGTTGGAGCCTTTTAAATAGATACAGAATTATATATACTATCTGTAGGCTTTATACTCCATAAAATTAGAAGTATGAAGTGACACAGTGTCATTAATGTTTTACATTCTATAAAATTGCACAGGTATAAAGTGACACAGTGCCTTTAATGTTTTACATTCTATAAAATTACACAGGTATAAAGTGACACAGAGTCTGTAACATTTTATATTCTATGACACTACATAGGTATGAAGTGACACAGTGTCTTTAATATTTTATATGCCATAAAACTATATATTTATAAAGTGACAGTGTCTTTAATTTAATGTTTTATATTCAATAAAACTACACAAGAATGAAGTGATAAAGTGTCTTTAATGTTTAATATTCTATGAAATTACACAGGTATCAGGTGACATAGCATCTTTAATTTTCATATTCTATAAAAGCACACAGGTATGAAGTGACAGATTGTGTCTTTAATGTTTCATATTCTTAACTCATTAACCCCTGGTGCTGTGTTTACGTGGCAGGAGGTTGTAGCCTTCTTCTGAGCTCTGTAGCATCAAAGTCATGTATGACACAATAAAGTGGGACATATTATAAAAAGGTAGACTGATGTAGCTTTACAATGATACCAAATAATATGGATATTCTAGTTGCACTACAAAATACAGAGGGAAAAAACATAACTTTCTGGGCCCAAGTTTTTCCAGCTGAAATTCACCTGAAGTGTCAGAATTTGATTTTTGTGTCCAGATTTTAGACTTTTTGGTCTCAGATCTAAGACAGAGCAGTCTGAACTGCACATAGACAGGTGAACCTTTGCAAAAAGTAGGATAAGATGGTCATTTAGAATCAAGAGTGGTATCAACACAAACAGGCTGGGTCCATTAGGCAAAAAAAAAAAATAAAGAAAAGGAAAAAAAATGTCCAACTTTTACCCTCATGTTTATGCTTAGGAATAATAGCCAATGAAAAATGATGTTTCTAACACAACTAGGTGTTAGGTTAACCTAAAATGTCTTGGAGGTCAATGTATTAGGATGTATTCAGAAATAGCCCCCAAAATTACACAGGTATAAAGTGACACAGTGTCTTTAATGTTTTACATTCTATAAAATTACACAGGTATGAAGTGACACGTTTTTAATGTTTTATATTCTATAGAAAAAAACACAAGTATTAAGTGATACAGTGTCTTTAATGCTTAATATTGTATAAAATTACACAGGTATGAAGTGACACAGTGTCTTTAATGTTCAATATTCTATGAAATTACACAGGTATCAGGTGACATAGCATCTTTAATTTTCATATTCTATAAAAGCACACAGGTATGAAGTGACAGATTGTGTCTTTAATGTTTCATATTCTTAACAAAATTTGAGCTATGGAGTGACAGTGTTTATAATATTTAATATTCCATAATTACACTGTTATTAAGTGAGTGTCTTTAATTTCTAATATTCCATAAAATTACAGAGGTTTTCAGTCATACAGTGTATTAAATGTTTTATATCTACAAGAGTTTTGTTGTAAGCCTTAAAATGAATGCTAATTTAAATTTCAGTAAAAATATTTTATGCTCTATTCTTTTTTGCTGACCACTTTCAATTCACTTTCACATCAAAAGTTTAAACAAAACATACAAAAGTGTCACAGCTGCAACTCAACATACCTTAAAAGAAATTCCATATAAAATATTATCTTATCAGAAAAAAGGTAATTTCAAAGGATGTGGCCAATTCAAACAAGAATATCAGAAACATTACATCCCAAATGCACAATGTTAAAGATCGTTATTTAAAACTTGGGTTTTCTGACTGGACAATCACCAAGTCAGATCATTCCTTACATGTCTTTGACAGGAAATATGAAATTTGGCCAATAATTCAGATAATATGTCATAGGTCCAGAATCACTTGAAATGATGTTTTAGCTGGTTGCACGAAACCATTTTGCTACATCAGTAATTGCATCTGCAACTTTTTTTGACATACATTGCTGTGGTGAAAAATAACTTCGTAGTTGTAAGAATGGTTAAGAATTTCTGTAATTAATAGCCAATAACAAAAAGAAGCTGATTCTGCTGATTACTGTTAAACCAGATTTAATGCATCGGACTGACAGACAAAGGAAATGACACTCCATATGTGTGCAAAGGTTGGCCTATACAATTGAATTTAGCAAGAGCAAACCACCTGAAACATCTAAATCCAACATTTTTATTTGGAGGACAGTCTAAACACAGCAATACAATTTCTCTTGGTGATGTCCAAAATATTTAGTGATTTGACCTGCACAAACTACTTCATTAAAATAACAACTCAACCATGCATTTAACTGAGGTTATACCTTAAATAGTGCCTGAGTCTAACTGGAAAAAACAATTTTATTACAAGCGATTTCAACTACATCTGTGCATGGCTATGTTTGAATTCAAATTAATTTAATCCAAGCCTTGTACTGCCTATGCGTAAGTAATGTTAAATACTGTGTATTGTTAATTGTATGTGTCAAGGAATTTCCAAAAATATGAATACAATTGTTACATAGTGCTTTAAACAAGTTAAAAATGATTGTTTCCTTGTCCAAACAGCAAACTAATGATTAATTTTATTGATAAATAAAATAGATAACAAAAACAACAATGGTCTTTATTACAGCCATATTAACCCTGACCTTTTGGCTGTGTAATCCAAATTCTGAAGCTCATTTCTTCCTAAATCACTAAATCCTCTAAAAAGGTTTGGTGCTGTTATGTGATGTTTATTTTTACAGAAATGCTTTCCTAGTTTGTGTAAGATTAATCTTGATCTTAAACATTTGTTAACAAAATAATGTTTTCTATCCTGCCCTGTCTACAAGCCATCAACAAGGCTTGGATGATGCAATCAGTCTGGAACTAAATGTAATACACAGACACCATTATTTTCTTCTCAGACCTTGACCTTTGACTTCAAGATCCAAAGGTTTCCAAGTGGAAGCCATCCACAAAGTTTGATCTAAGAACTTTTTAATCTTAAACAATAGTTACAGTGCAGAAATCACTTTATTTTTGAGTTACCTTTACTTTTAGGAGTCAAAATTCAATAGGGTTCTTCCTTACATTAAGTACAAGCAATCCTCAAAATCTCATCATGGAATGTGGTCAACAACTACAGTTATGACCCCAAAATTAATCGGTTTCTTTCTTACTCCAAATGCAAGCTATCCACAAAGTTTAATCAAGATACATGATCTAGAACAAAAGTTATCCTGTGGAAACCATTTTCAATCTTTCAGTCTCTGTGCCCATGACCTTTCATCTTCTCTTCCTCAGCCCAAGTATAAGCCATCCACAAAGTCTGATCCACATCTGTGATGTATAATTACAGTGCAACAACCCAAAATCAACAGGCTTTTCCCATATCTAAACTGCTCACCATCCACAATGCCTGGTCATGGATGGATATCACACCATGATACAATTCAGTTTGTGAAAGGAAAAAAGTGAACTTACATTAGGATGGATGTATGTTAAAAAAAACTCAATGTCTTTGTGGAAGAAAAGTAAAAACAATACATACCTCTTCAACAGTTTTACCAGTACCCTTTTCTTCTGCAATTTGGCGAGAAACTTGTATTTGGAAAGTTTCAATAACAGAAACTGTCAAAAGAGAAAATACAAAACATAAATTGCTTTTGAAACAAGAAGTCTTAGAATAGATTACTAATACTGCTTAATGAAATTCTAAAAACTTGCCAGAGTCTAAAACTCTTGAATATAAAATCATCTTGACTGTTCTTGATTCTCATGGAAACAAATCTACCACCTTATTTTCTTACTTCTATAGTTTTGTTCAATTGGGATACACACTAATGCCACCTATAACATCTATAAGGAGTATGAATATGGTTTGTGCTTGACGTTTGTGTGTGCAAATATAAGAACTTTATGAAAAAGAACATCTGACTCCAGGTGCACAGTCAGTTATTGCTGCATAATATATATGAAACATCACTATTACATATTAGTGGATTGGATGAAAATTTGTTTGGACCTTTGAATACATTTAGAAATGATCATTAGTATTGTCACTGGGCTATCACTGATTTTGCCACTGGGCTATCATAGAATTTGTCACTGGGCTATCATAGGTTTTGTAACTGGGCTATCATAGGTTTGGCCACTGGGCTATCATAGGTTTTGTAACTGGGCTATCATAGGCTTTGCCACTGGGCTATCAAAGGTTTTGTAACTGGGCTATCATAGGTTTTGCCACTGGGCTATCATAGGTTTTGCCACTGGGCTATCATAGGTTTTGCCACTGGGCTATCATTGGTTTTGCCACTGGGCTATCATTGGTAAAGCCACTGGGTTATCATAGGTTTTGTCACTGGGCTATCATTGGTTTTGCTACTGGGCTACCATTAATATTGTCTCTGGGCTATCATTGGTAAAGCCACTGGGTTATCATTCATATTGTCACTGGGCTATCATTAGTAAAACCACTGGGCTATCATTTATATTGTCACTGGGCTATCATCAGTATCATCACCAGGCTATGAAGATATTAATTATTTTAACATTCTTGTCATCCCAACATAACTAGTATTTAGAGACTACATCAATGTGACATAAAATAGCTTCATCTCTGCCACTAAATAAATGGTGTCATTATTTAAGTTAATGAAATTTGTGTAATACAGCCATTGAGCATTTGCCTAATAACAGAAATGTCATAATAACCATAGTAATTCTGCACTCCAGACTTGTATACTAATGTCTGAAAACTTAGGACTTGTATACTAACTTGTTATAACATATGACTTGCATACTAACTTCTGCAAACTTAGAACTTTTATACTAAATTGTTTAAACTGGGGACTTGTATGCTAATTTGTTAAACTTAGCATTTACAAACTTGTTACAACCTAGGACTTGTATACAAGCTTGCTGAAACTTAGGACATGTATACTAACTTGTCAAAACTTGAGATTTATATAAAAGCTTGTTAAATTTAGGACATACATACATGATTGTTAAATTCAGGACTTACAAACCTGTTTAACTTTGTGATTAAAAAGCAAGCTTTTAAAACCATTTTTTTTAAAATCTGGCTCTACATATATTAGCAATAACAAGTCATGTCATCCTGGGCCTGTATGTCAAGCCCATGATCAAAGTATTGCTCAAAAACATTATTTGAAACCTTTAACAAAGCTGTTGACAATGCCAGTACTGGCAGGAATGTGTCTACAATGCCTTGCTTCCTATTAATACTGGCAGGAATGTGTCTACAATGCCTTGCTTCCTACTGGCAGGAATATGTCTACAATGCCTTGCTTCCTATTAATACTGGCAGGAATGTGTCTACAATGCCTTGCTTCCTATTAATACAGGCAGGAATGTGTCTACAATGCCTTGCTTCCTGTTAATACTGGCAGGAATGTGTCTACAATGCCTTGCTTCCTATTAATACTGGCAGGAATGTGTCTACAATGCCTTGCTTCCTACTGGCAGGAATATGTCTACAATGCCTTGCTTCCTATTAATACTGGCAGGAATGTGTCTACAATGCCTTGCTTCCTATTAATACTGGCTGGAATGTGTCTACAATGTCTTGCTTCCTATTAATACAGGCAGGAATGTGTCTACAATGCCTTGCTTCCTGTTAATACTGGCAGGAATGTGACTACAATGCCTTGCTTCCTATTAATACTGGCAGGAATGTGTCTACAATGCCTTGCTTCCTATTAATACTGGCAGGAATGTGTCTACAATGCCTTGCTTCCTGTTAATACTGGCAGGAATGTGTCTACAATGCCTTGCTTCCTATTAATACTGGCAGGAATGTGTCTACAATGCCTTGCTTCCTATTAATACTGGCAGGAATGTGTCTACAATGCCTTGCTTCCTGTTAATACTGGCAGGAATGTGTCTACAATGCCTTGCTTCCTGTTAATACTGGCAGGAATGTGTCTACAATGCCTTGCTTCCTGTTAATACTGGCAGGAATGTGTCTACAATGCCTTGCTTCCTATTAATACTGGCAGGAATGTGTCTACAATGCCTTGCTTCCTATTAATACTGGCAGGAATGTGTCTACAATGCCTTGCTTCCTATTAATACTGGCAGGAATGTGTCTACAATGCATTGCTTCCTATTAATACTGGCAGGAATGTGTCTAAAATGTCTTGCTTCCTATTAACATTGGCAGGAATGTGTCTACAATGCTTTGCTTCCTATTAATACTGGAAGGAATGTGTCTACAATGCCTTGCTTCCTGTTAATACTGGCTGGAATGTGACTACAATGCCTTGCTTCCTATTAATACTGGCAGGAATGTGTCTACAATGCCTTGCTTCCTATTAATACTGGCAGGAATGTGTCTACAATGCCTTGCTTCCTATTAATACTGGCAGGAATGTGTCTACAATGCCTTGCTTCCTATTAATATTGGCAGGAATGTGTCTACAATGCCTTGCTTCCTATTAATACTGGCAGGAATGTGTCTACAATGCCTTGCTTCCTAATAATACTGGCTGCTTCCTATTAATACTGGCAGGAATGTGTCTACAATGCCTTGCTTCCTACTGGCAGGAATATGTCTACAATGCCTTGCTTCCTATTAATATTGGCAAGAATGTGTCTACAATGCCTTGCTTCCTATTAATACTGGCAGGAATGTGTCTACAATGCCTTGCTTCCTATTAATACTGGCAGGAATGTGTCTACAATGCCTTGATTCCTATTAATATTGGCAGGAATGTGTCTACAATGTCTTGCTACCTATTAATACTGGCAGGAATGTGTCTACAATGCCTTGCTTCCTGTTAATACTGGCAGGAATGTATCTACAATGCCTTGCTTCCTGTTAATACTGGCAGAAATGTGTCTACAATGCCTTGCATCCTGTTAATACTGGCAGGAATGTATCTACAATGCCTTGCTTCCTGTTAATACTGGCAGAAATGTGTCTACAATGCCTTGCTTCCTGTTAATACTGGCAGGAATGTGTCTACAATGCCTTGGTTCCTATTAATACTGGCAGGAATGTGTCTACAATGCCTTGCTTCCTATTAATACTGGCAGGAATGTGTCTACAATTCCTTGCTTCCTGTTAATACTGGAAGGAATGTGTCTACAATGCCTTGCTTCCTATTAATACTAGCAGGAATGTGTCTACAATGCCTTGCTTCCTATTAATACTGGCAGGAATGTGTCTACAATGTCTTGCTTCCTATTAATACTGGCTCAACAAAATTGTCATGGATTTATAAACTGTCTATTTTAACATAGTTTTCATTATAAATAAACGCATTATAAATTTACTGTATTATGTTAAGATTGTAGTAAACTTACTCTCTTCAGGTGGTTCACTGGTTAGGGCTGACCATGTGAGGTAGATAACATACAGACTTATTACTGAAGACTGCAGCAGTCCTGCATTACGGTTACCTGGAAATGATAATGTATAATTATTAAATATATCATTTATACTCAACTTCAATTTTAAAAAATTTGGGAACACATATTTTGTCATGCAACAAATGATTTTTAAAGTTTCTACATTGATCCTTCTTTTTCACAACTTTATTCCAAAGTAATAAATACCATATTCACCATGTAACTTTAGGACAAGACAAAATATTTTTTTCATGTCTCATAATTTATAGTTCAAGTTCTTTTTTTACCTTGGTCATATGTTCCAAATCTTTATAATTTGCCACACAAAAAACAGACACACACACACACACCATGGCATGTTACATAAAAGTATATAAACAGAGTAAACCAATATCTAGAAAACATACAAGTACTTATCACACCAAAGCCAGACACTACTTTAAACAAGTTTTCCTCAAAGACATTCACTATGTTGCCACACTGAAAATTGGATCCAACAATATCAAAAAACAAGAGAGTGAAATATAAACTGATTTCTTCAAGACACTACCAATTAATGCATCACATGCTACACTGTGCAAAAATCCAATAATGTATAATTCCAGGTTACCAATAAAACAATATTTCATAAATAAAATTCATTATCATTAAATATGACCACTGCAAGTGTAAATGTCAACATTTTTGTCAGCACAGATTACTAAAGTATTTTTATGAACAATTAATGCTGTGCATGCTATTGTATCCTGCAGATATCAATGCCTGTTTGTGTCAATTATCATAACAAGTTGGCAAATAACAAAAGCTTTGTTGGTGAATAAACTCTCAAGTTAGAGCAAAATAAATCAATGTTTCAACATAGGCTATCAAATACAAAGGTTATTTTATTTACAATGCATGCCAACCCTGGAAGCTTTAATTGGAATTAATGAATAATAGAAAATCACAGCAATTATCTTTCACAGACGAGTTACCTTTCACAGACGAGTTACCTTTCACAGACGAGTTACCTCTTTCACAGACGAGTTACCTTTCAAATAATGCATCATCATCAGACGAGTGCTAAATTTCAGCATTACTCATTCGATTACCACCATTATACCACAAAAAAAAAAAAAAAACGAATGGACTGATGCTCTACTAAATAAAAGGAATTTTCAGAAATGCAAGATAGACCCTTTCTTCAATGTAACTTTTAAGTCCTGAAACCATCTCTGATATTCTTGACTGATAAGATTTTCAAATTGGCCAATGTGGGGATGATGATGGATGTAATTAGCACTGTATTTATCTAGGACCAATAGGGATCATTAGATGTCTTTTGGTGAAGAACAGGACCTACCATTCTGGAGAAGTAGCAAAAACAAGATTTTTAAGATGCTATTATAGCACCATATTGGTTACAAGAATGATACCATATTTTTTAGGAGCAACTAGATATCATAAGAAGTCTTTTCATGAAAACTCCATATTGATACAGCCATCTAGGTAAGTTATACAAGATTTGCAAGATGGCTGTCATATTGGAGGTTGGGTCAACACAGAGTTTATTTAAGTCCAAATAGCCATGATAAGAAGTCTTTGGAAACCTCATTTTCATAAAACTTTCTCTTTAGGATTAGTAATAATCAGATTTCCAAGATGGATATCATAGTGACCATATTTTATGTCAAGTCTGTACCATTTTTATTTAAAACCCAAAACTCCACATCAATATAACTATGCATCCTGTAGAAATAAAAAGAATTTCAAGATGATCAACATTACAGTCATATTGGAGGTCACCAGATCAGCACCATTTTCACTGAGGACAAACTAGACAATAGAAGTTATCTGGTGACATGCCTTTCCAATTAGATGAAGCAGCAAAAGCAGATAGTTGCCATGGAGAGGGCATTTTAGAATAGGTCATTTAAGTCTTCAGGTGAAAATCCCATGTCACTATGAATTTCTGTTCAGAGGAAGCAGCAATAATATATTTTCAAGACAGTCACTGTTGCGGCCATATTGGATGTCCAAGCAGCACTATTTTTATTTAGAACCAACTAGACATCGTAAGAAGTTTTGCTGTAAAACAAAAAAACAAATGCCAATATAATTTTCTGGACAGCAATAACAAGATTTTCAAGACAGCTATTGTGGCAGTCATATTGGAAAACCTAGCAACACTATTTTCACTTAGGAACAACAAGACCATTGGAAGAATGCATGCATAAAGTTTGATGGCAGTCCTTCAATTAATTTAGGAGGTATAGCAATAACAAATCTGTTAATGTATGAGCAAACAAGACCATAGGCAATGGACAACATGCCATCCCATAAGCTCTTCAGTCTATGACCAGCAGAACTAAAAACAGACGTGTAACATTCACGTCTTTTTGTGCAACTCAAAGCTTATCATACTAGGTACAATTAATGTATAATACATATTTTCCAATGTGAATGTTAGCTAATATAAGCATGTTTCTGTTCTTCAGATTTCTCTAATTTATAAACAATCACCAATAATTTTTGCAAACTGAATAAGTACAATTAGGAACAAAATGTATTTCTAAAAGTCCCAATTACATGTCTCATGCTTCAAGCTGCTAACCAGTGGGTAGCAAATTGTTTTATTTATAGAGTTGTGCTGAAAATACCACCAAAAACCAACCAACGAACTGCAAAGATTTTCCATCATTCAATAATATTTCTATAAGATAAGGCTAAGAGTTATGTCACAGTGTGATACTCAAGTTTTAGAGCATTACGTTATGATAATGAAAAATTTAAATATTGTGATAGTTATAAAAGCAAAATGCAGCATATGTTTGTATGTTTACATGATCTTAAAAACATGGATATTAAGTTTATAGGACTGTGGATCATACAACAATTGGTCATAGGTACAGTTGCATAAACCATTGTTGAGCTCTCGTGAAAATTAAGTTGAGCTTGTCAAGGAATTTAAGTACATCATAAATGACAGCAGCTCTGAACATATAAAATTAATATTTCCTACAGCACCATACCGGTTATCTTGATTATGTCGGGGTGTAAAAAAGTCAGTGACATAACGGGTCCCAAGATATCCAGGTTTAGTTGATAGATCTACTGCAGAACAATGATTTATGCATCTGAAGTACCAAAAATTTGGAGTTTTGTTTCTAAAAATAAATGGCATTTCTAATACACAATAAAAATAATAATTCAGTCATGCCTGGTTGGAAATAAAAAGATTGGAGGTCTTTTAAATGAGATTAAGTAACAAGTCACAATTTTACAACAATAAGTTACTGCAAGAATGTCAGTAGTTTAAAATTATTTTTATTTATTTTCTCACGATATCCAAATCTAAGCCAATTGAAAAACATGTACATGTAGGACTATACTTATGTTTTTGATGAAAGTGTTTTCTTTTGTTAAAGTTGACTTGTGACTAGCAGGAAAAATGTAACTGACTAATATTGTGCATGAAAATCAATCTTTTTTTATCATCAGAGGTTCCTTTACACCAGTATATGCTGGTTTTTACTAATAAATCTTGCTTCTGTACCAGAAAAGACAGGGCTGTTGGTATTCATGTAACAACAAACTGTAAAATGTGTTTCAAGCCTTTAAAGTTAACTGTCGTAACATCAAATTCTGTATGAAGCCAACTTATTCCATTCATGCAGTTAGAAAACAACTGGGTTATCAATTAAACAGGGGTCGAGATAAGCAGGGAAAAATTAGCATAAGAAGGATTTTTCAGGATCGGACCAAAGTGCTTGACACACATGGATTCTCAAGGTAACTGAGATCAAGATAAGTTGGTTTGACTGTATCGTGTCTCTTAATACTTCATAGTACATTTAGAATCTGAATCTTCTGTGCATCACTTCAATATTCACATGTTTCTTCTTCATTATCTATCATGAATGTTATTCATAGGTTTAACAACCTTCTAATTAGTCTTGTTATACAGACAGAATGTTATTCTACAGGCATAACAACTTTAAAACTATATAAAAACTTTAAACATGAAAAATATTAACTTTAAGTTGCAGTTATGTCCACAAGCATTCATTGGGAAACCTCTAATTATGTACTGACGTTTTTTTTTAAAATCTCGACATGTGGACATTTGTTTTACTGCTCCTTGCAGTTTAAAGCACATCAGCTTTTGCATTATCATGTTAATTACCAAATCAAACAAAGTGGGTGGAATATTTAAAAAAAAGGTAAATGTCATGTGATCAATATTAGTATGATTATTAGTCCTTGTCTTTAACAGGTTATAATGAATCATCTTTTGATCCAATGTAAAGATACCAATGCTAATCATTTAATGGAAATCTAACATTAGACACAAGCTCTGTCTGCAAATCAATGAAATGGTGTTATATACTGTTGTCTAAACAGGAATTTGTATGGTATATGCACTTAGATGTTCTATAAAATTGTCAATTAATTTTTTTCTCAAAGTTTAATTTTCTGTCAAGATGTGAACATGTTAAAAACATGGCATAAGTAATGTTAAGCAAATGTCAGTTTTTATTCACTTAGATTGCATATTAAAAATGCTACAGCCAAAAATTCATTTATATTTGGAAACAGGTCAGTATGCATAATGTCATTCCTCATCAAACTGATTCCATATGCTGTTCATGCTAACCCAAACACCAAGTTTGGTCAAATTTTCATGCTAACCCAAACACCAAGTTTGGTCAAATTTTCATGCTAACCCAAACACCAAGTTTGGTCAAATTTTCTTACCATACATCTTGTACATTCAAGCTCATAACAATTTTCATTGAAATCTGTCCAGACTCAAAGCTTTTGGGGGTGCAATTGTTGATGAATACACAATGTAAAACACATGACATTGAATTTGAATTGAGCATTATCACAACCTTACATGAACTGGAGTCAAGTGAACTAATTGCCAAAGCACGAGTCCATCTGCATGATTCCAGACATAAACATTACACAAACACAAGGGTTCATCAGAACAGTGTCCCGTTTTTGGAAGTTAGGGGTCTGCACAAAAACTTTACAGAGCGGGTCAAATTAATTATGTATGATAGGCTGATGAGTTACCAAAAGGAAAACCAAAGTAGCCAATACAAATTTTGGCTGCCCACATTTTTCAACAAATAAACATATCCATTTAACACTCAATTAAAAACTTGTGGACAGATAAAACTAAGGTGGTTAAAGATTCATAAAAATAAATAGGCGAACACTCCTAGTACATCAAATGTTTTACAAAATCATGAATTTTAAAAATTTTAAAACATTCAGCATGCAAACATTTGTAATTGAAAACTGACAAACAATGAAGTCAAACTGTTTTTGCTCTATGGCAATAAGAAAGTATAAGATTTAAAACATTCAAGATTTTTTTTAACTTTTTGCAAAATAAATAAAACAAATAAACAGTGTAGCATAAATCATAAATCAAATAAAATAAATAAAAAAGGCACAAGCAGGTTGTTTAATGTTGTGCTACATTTTTTACCTGACATGCTGTAGTATTCAACAACCCTCCCGCATCAGTTTGATCCACCCGTTTCCATTTTTAAAATGAAAAGACTGAAGGAAAAAAATATATACAAAACATATTCAAAGCATTAATTAATGCAAAATTTCAAACCCAAATGTCATAAGAGGGTCACTAACATCAAAATCTTCATGTTTTAAACCAAACACAAGTTTCTAAGCTAACACTGCATCCATATTTACATGTGTGAGTTTATTTTGATGAATTTGCACAATATGTTAACACTCTTTCAAATTATATATATATATATATATATATATATATATATATATTATATATTATTATATATATATATATATATATATATATATATATATAAAACCTTGATACACATTTATGTATCCACGGATATGGCAATGTGATAGCCTTAAGCAAGAGAGTAAAAATGCTTTACTAACGTGACTGTGTGACAGGCAGGAGGGTGATAAAACTGAGTACTGCACACAAGCCTGCGTTTACACCGATGAACACTTTATTGGTAGTGCAGCCATTCCAACTAGTGTAGCTAAAGAACAGTAAAATAGCACCTCCAATTGCCACAATGTAAAACAGGGTGGAAAAAAACAGGGTACCTACAAAGATAAAATATAGCTGATTTATTATTACATCCATCATCTTAAAACAGAAACAAACTAATGCCAACAAAATGTACAAGTTCTTCATTATTTTGAATTAACCATGACCTTGAAAAGATGCAAAATTAATGTACAAAAGTAACAGTGACAATCATGGAACAAATAGTGAAAGAAAAGGATTAAAGAATGTGGCTAAAAGAGTGGGTGCAGTCTCAACATAACAAATTTAAAAACAGAGAGAGAGAGACAGAGACAGAAATAGAGAGACAGAGACTGACAGACAAGAATACAAGACAGTGTTGGACTAGTGGTCTAGTGTTCCATCCTCAGAAATAGTTATTTTTTGGTCTAGTGTTCTATCCACAGAAATAGTCATTTTTCAAAATAATTATATATTTCAACAATAAAGTTAATTATTTACAGAAAATTATCAATCAGTTAACAAACTTCCACTGTTAATTGCTGAGCTACGATTGAGGTTGCTAAATATGACACTCCAAGTCTGATACCTTTCAAAGAAGATGATTCAGAAACATATACAGTGTCCTTTATTCTGGCTAGATTTTGAAAAAAAAAGTCAGTGCTAAACATAAACATATGTGAAACATTTTAATAAAAAATGAAAATAGGCAACAATTTTATCAACTATACTTAATGGAAATATACACATCATTTAAATAATGCTGCAAAACAAAAGAAAGTTTTCAAAGTATTAACACTGACTGCCACACTGATATGCCATGTTGCTTATTTAACTACATTCAAACTAGAAAACAAGAAGTCCAAGTGGGTCCGAGATTGTTCACTTGGCTGATATCAACATAAAAGCTTAATGGTGGATCTGCATCATCTGCATATTTTTAATAAGACGTTCATGCCAGGATGCTTTCTCTCAGACTTGGTCAACATCTATTGAGTGCTATTTGAGATGATGTTCAAATGTTATACAATCTTTATTATTGTTGCCATATTTGATGACAGAATGGTATCATTTGTTTAAATAAGATTGGGACTTAAGCCTGAAAGATATCTGCCAAGTTTTACAGAGATCAGTTCAATGGTTTTCTGGAACAACAAATGCATGAAGTACACTGGATGGAGGACCGGAGGACCATGTACTTTGAATCATGAGGCTTTTTGGCCAGGTCAGCTAAAAAATAAAATATTGAGTTGTTGAAGTCTTAAGCCTTGATCATATCCCTTATCAGCAGATAATTAAAAATAATAACACAACACATTACAATAAAGCATAATGAAATAATAAGCATTCAAATGTTCAAAATTTGTGTCTGTATGTCTATCTGCTTTATAAAATGTCTGCCCTTTACCATACTAATATATCAAAACACATTTTCTATGCAGTGTACAGTTGTATACTATAATCAGCATTGCCTACATTAAAATCTTTTCACACATTTAAAACTTTGCAATTTCAGCCAACCCTGAACAACATTTACCTATATGGCCACACCTATTTTTCTTTCCAGTCCTCATCCCCAGCCTGTAATCAGAAATATAGGACACTGTATGAGTTTTTAATAGATATTAATCAAACCTGCTGAATAACAGTTTATACCACATGCTGCCTGCAACATGTTGAATATTGTATTTGTTTAATAATTTTTCATTTTTTATGTCAAGGAAATTGATTTCTGATTCTGAGCTTTCAGTTTTTCACACAATAACACAACTCATTATACAAAGTCTGTGATTTATGTCTTAATACAACATTGGAATACATATGGACATATTAATAAAGCTAACCCTTACCTTTGACCTTTAACCCCCAACCCCCTGTATCTCCTATACATAAAAAGCTCATTACAGTACGTAATTAGTTAGAATCGTCTATACACATGTAAGATAAGATCTTACCTGGGATAACCTATGTAATTCTCTGTATTTATCATTATATTGGTTTAAAAGTGTCTGAATGTCAAGCTTGGAATCTGTATATGTGTATTTTACTGAAGTGAAATGGTCATGCTATTAGTGAAGTGTTGTTGATGTTCTTTGTGTGTGGCTAAAATGGGAAATTTCCTTGATGAATATGACATGAATACATATACCAAGTTACTAAAACGTGTTTTTTAATATCAAATGACACACCAATAAAAACAGAAAGACAAAGACAATTTGACAGAGATAGATTCATATCAAGATGGCTCTAAAAGCTGAATCAGTACTACCATTTAGCATTCCATGCATGTGTGAAGTCCACCAGAAGCATCAGCTGCAGTACAATGAACAGGAATCCTCCAACCATACCCACATACATCCAATCTGCAACAGACAAATGAGATATCTGCAAAATGACATTCAGCAAGTACTTTACACTTCTTGCTGTGTTCTACCCAGCCCAATAAGCTGTAGGAAACCCCTACTGCATTCTGGCCTGGTCACTGAGCTGTAGGAGATTACTATGGTATTCTGACCAGGTCAATAACCTGTAGGAGTCCCCTGCAGTGTACTGCCAAGGTCAATAACCTGTAGGAGTCCCCTGCAGTGTACTGCCAAAGTCAATAACCTGTAGGAGTCCCCTGCAGTGTACTGTCCAGGTCTATAAGCTGTAGGAGACCCCTGCAGTATTATGCCCAGGCCAAGAAGTTGTAGGAGAATCCTACAGCTTTCTGCCCAGGATAATGACATGAAAGAGACCCCTACCATGTTCTGCCCAGGTCAATAAGCTGTCAAAGACATGTACAGTGTTCTGCCCAGGCCAATAAGCTGTAGGAGACTCCTAGAGTGTACTGCCCAGGTCAATAAGCTGTAGGAGTCCCCTGCAGTGTACTGCCAAGGTCAATAACCTGTAGGAGTCCCCTGCAGTGTACTGTCAAGGTCAATAACCTGTAGGAGTCACCTGCAGTGTACTACCTAGGTCTATAAGCTGTAGGAAACCCCTACAGTATTATGCCCAGGCCAAGAAGTTGTAGGAGAATCCTACAGCTTTCTGCCCAGGATAATGACCTGAAAGAGACCCCTACCATGTTCTGCCCAGGTCAATAAGCTGTCAAAGACATGTACAGTGTTCTGCCCAGGCCAATAAGCTGTAGGAAAATCCTAGATCGTTCTGCCCAGGTCAATAAGATGTAGGAGATATGTCAGCTTTATCTTTTCCAATTCCATTTTTACACCTTCTTAGCTCCATTAACTAAAGATCATTAATCGAAATAGCCTCTTCACTGTTCCATGACATGTAGAAAAGTTTTGTATTTCAACAAAATAAATGACTTTTAACATTAAGATAACCAATGTTAAAGACAAATGGATGTAACAAATTTTACAATTATATTCAGTAGATATTTTGGGTCTTATGCAGACTCAATACCACTTGTATGCTGCCTTAATCAGAGTTTTAAGTACAGTGGCTTCTGCCAATTCTAAGTTGCTTTTGATAACTAAAACTAAAAACCCATTATTCTAATGTGATATGTAACATGTGTGAAACCATTCTAGGGCTTCAAAAATGAGTGAAATTATGTTCACCTCTAGGCAGGACTGAAATAAGGGAGAAGTGCTGGGATCAAAATTAATGCTATCAGTTATCTAACTTTCAGTGATGACCACTAGAATATGACCATCACCAATCTGTTGGAAAATTACTGCCAATGGCTATCATAACAGTTAAGAAGTGTTCATGAGTTGGCATTTCCTTTAATGATAAATTGATGGGTTTATTTTGTTGACTTAGTACATACCAGTATACTGCACTTCTGACTAGGTTCAAAGGTGCAAATGGACAGGTGTCATCCATGTATCAAGCACATTTGTGTGATTGCTGTCCAAATAGTCTTATCTCACAAATGGAACTAGACTGGTGTACTACCACAAAGTATTGTTTTCATTAGTTATGTAAAAAAATCCAAATCACACACACACACACATATTTTAGCAATACATGTACTACTTTTTAAAATTAGCTCTTTGTGAGACCTAAGAGTATATCAAGCAATAACAGCCATAATACAAGGGATTATGGGATGATATCCTGTTTTTCCACTTTCATTGTTAGAAAGAGGAATTTGAGCATGACATGGCTTGTCTCTTTGCATTTTATGCAATTGAGTGTGCAGACAGTGCATGGCAAATGACAACTCTTATTAGTGACAGATGGTAACTTATTCTTGGCTTAGAAGCCTGGTTGCATCAAGAGGACCTCCTTACCATCCTATCTGAAGTAAAGATAGTTCCAGTCAATGGAAAGCCTCTGTAACTCATTTGCATTGCATGCTGAAGTTAAAGCTACCAGGAAACATGTTTTGTATCACAGTAGCTTGAGCAAAGTGTGAGCTAAAAGCTTGAATTGAGCCATTTTAATAAAAAGGACAGATTCCATTTTGGAAACAAGAGAAGGATTTTGGTCAATTGAGGTCACTATTGGCTACAAGATCTGATAGATGATAGATCTTTATCATGGATGATGTCTACCATGATGCCAGAATGTGGCTGATAACATGGAACAGTAGCATTTGACAGTAATTGTGGCCAACTGTTTTTCTTTGATGAGCCAGTGAAAAATGTCTACCAGTTCTGAATTGAGTCACTCAGAGGGATGATGTCACTGATATGGCACCAGTCTCTGAAAACATACCACTTTCCCTCATAAGCCTTCAGATGGGAGGGCCATCTTGCTAAATTATTTGTATTGCAAAGATGTCCAGATGAAAACCAAGCATAAACAAGATGGTCCAGAGATGGACAGAACAGCTATGATTGTGGTTGAAACAATTCAGTTTGAACAGAATCCTTCTGGGCAGATCAATCCCTTAATTTAGTATACATGTATTGGTAACCTAGGACTGGTACCATCTGAGAAGGCCTATCAAAGTCACCTTGTTTTTCTCGCCCCATAACTTTTGGACTGTGGGAGGGTAAGCAAATGCATCCATGGGCCAAGCATTTGGGTCTGGAACTGGAGAAACAATGGTAACTCCACCTTGTCACAGAAAGAAGACTGATCACTGGATGCCCCAAAGTGTGCATGTCCAAGTAAAGACTGATGGTGAGACCATTCCATTTAAAGAACTTTACCTTCTGGATAGAGTGTTAGCCAAGACAGTGAGACTGCCAGGAATGTGTCTGATTTGTACATTAATATGGCACCAACACAGAAACTGCTGATCAGAACACACATGTTGGTTAATCTGGTGTCCCCATTTGAGGAGGTAGAACACCACAACTGATATGTCTGAATAAAGACTGTTTTACCTGAGAGTTGATACTTCCAGAGGTGAAAGGCATTTTATGACAGCATTCATTTCTATGTCTGATTACTGTAGAGGTTCTTCCACATGCTGATATGGCCTTGTGATCACTACAACCATAAATACTGGCATTGGTGCATTCTCAAGCAGGATTCCCATGCTCAGCTAGCCTGGCTTGGACCAATGATGCAGGAATTATCGTACCACTGGCATGATCATGACTATTTGATTGAGGGGACTTGAAAAGGTGTGCCATTATGTAAGGGGCATATAAAAAGATGGATGAGCAGGATAAAGTCTGCTGTTTGACTGAATAATCCAAGGAATTGCAAGAATTCTCTCTCGCTTAAATCCAAGTCCTGTTGGAATTGACGAGTTTGATGATCCTGTTTATGTGATCATGAGGAAGCCGTACCAGATTCAGATTGGTGATAACTTTATACACAGATTAACAAAAGCTTGATGGCAGTTTTATTATTATTATGACTTTATTTAATGAGAGTAATTCAATTAGCTAAGAACTAATCTACCTTGAGGCCCCAATTCAGAGGACTTTACTTATTTTTGCTGCATCTCTGAAGTCACTGGATATATGTGGTTTTGGAAAACAGAAATAGAGTGGGCATTTCTAATCTCAGCTAGAATACTATTCCAGAACAAAGTTCCAGAGTATTGGAAACTTTTTTAAAATAATTCCTTGTTTGATTTGAGAATTTTGTAATGTTTGGTAGATACTGATCGCAGGTCGGGAGTATTTCCGGGTAGTCTATACTTGAATAGTGATTGTAAATATTCAGGAGCACTATTATTGGATATTCTAAGTTTTTATCATTTAAATTACCCCATACTGTATTAAAGAAGTCTAAATAGGGTTGTATGTAACTGTTATAAAATAGTGTTCTGTGCCTTTCCAGGAGAAACTGTCATATCCTGCTGAGAAGCCATAAACTTTAATTGAATTTTTTACTGACATGTTTGATATATTCAGTCAATGATAGGTTATTATCTACCAAAACACCAGGTAGACTATCGTGACAGACTATTTGCAACCTTTAATCCTTCCATGTTAGACTTAGTTCATCACTATTATTTTTTTATTTTTTTTCCATGTTGAGACAAGTACTATTTTAGTTTAACCAGTATTAACCACCATGCCATTGCATGTGCACCAGTTGTCCAGTTTGTTTGAGGCATTCTGTAGAGAAATTTCGATCTCATGCTTTGTGTTTTGGATGTCTGACAATGTTGTGTTATCTGCCTAGAGATCTGTAGATGATATTGAGTCCCTTAGCACAAGTGGTAGGTCATTAATGAAGAAAATAAATAGTAATGGATTCAGAATTTAGTCTTGTGGTACTCCACATCTAATTGTAACAGGTTCAGACAGAACATTATATAAACATGTGTTCTCTCACTTAAGTATAAAGTAAACCATCTAACTGTACTTTCATCACATTGGTAGATTTTCAGTTTCTTCAAAAGGATTTCATGATCCACCATATCAAAAGCTTTCCTGAAATCTACAAATACAGATCCTAGTATTCTACCTTGGTCAAGTGCTTGAAGCCATTTATCAGTTAGGGAGATAAATGCAGTCTCACATGAATGTTTCTGTTTAAAGCCTGATTGATTAGGGTGTAATAGCAGTTGAACTTTTCTAGTTCACTAGAAAGCCTTGATGATTTAAAAGCTAGAAAAGATAGTTAATGTCTTCGAGCAGATTATAATTTACCATATGTTTCTGGAGGATGTCACCCAAGTATGCTGCTGTTACTTACAATGAAGCTAACTGGAACACAATCCATAACCTTGGTAAAAACCCAGAGACTGATGTTGAGGTAAAAGGGGTAGGATAAACCATGTTGCTCTAGCATAATGGAGCAATTTCTATGATATAAGGAGAATAGAGACTGTAAATAAGAATAGATTTTCAATAAGTGACTGTATGTAAAAATGGAGAAAGGCATTCTCCCATTTGACAACAATGTCCGTTAGGCGAGGAGAGCTGGAAACTGGAGGGGACATGATAAATGAAATCTAAAGCTCCTCCAAAGTGAACTTGATTACCTAATTGGTCTGATGGAATAGGTAGATCAAGTGAGCTTGAACTCAAAGGAAAGGAAGTGGCTGTCCATAGGTACACTGTCTGCAGGTGGTGGGGAGGTTAGGTTTTTAAAATAGTAAGTGTTGTGCTAACTTGTAAATGATAACAAAAGGTAATTATAGTGTGGTGTAATGCAATATTAAATAGACAAAATTCCATTAAGGTGAAAAAGGAAATTTGCAGAAATTATAAACATAATGTATACAAATTGCAGAAGAATGATTGTCCCACACAATAAATCCTGATGAAAGTTGGTTGGTCAAATTTGAACACTAAAACAGCTTGGATTGTCAGAGATAAAATGTACGACAGTATCAGAACAGCAGGACGGCTAAAAACTGCCAACACCTGGCAGTGGCAAGGGGAGGGAATATGCAAGAGTTAATGCCCTTTGTCTATATGAGGCAAAAATGATGACTTTCATCTTTTAGATTCACAAAGTAACAGGCTAATATTCCTGATGTTATGTGAGTAGTGAATAAATCTGAAGGAAAAGAGTTTCTTTTGTACTTGTCTTAAGGAGACTACAGATATAATGAGTTGGTGTTTTCTTCTGCCTTGTTTAATTGGTTTATGAGCCTTCTCCTTACACACTTGTACTCTGTATTTGACTTGTATAACATTGGGATACTCATCTTTTTTCCATAAAGTGTATTTCTTGTTATTAATATTCAAATGTATGTATTAGGGTCTTACGGCATATAAGCACAATAATTGCTACAAAATACTGACTAAAGCTAAAGTTCTAAAACTGGAAACATAAAGTATCAAACAAAAACTTTAGGAAGTTTAAGTTTTGCCAAATAAACATGAAATACAAGTTAATAGAAGGCAAAGATGCAAAAACTAAAACATGCATATGAAATAGAAGGTAAATAATATAAAATATTAACATTATACAGTTGAAATTTCTTATTTAAACCACATTCCCTTATAAAGTCCATGATTTTCTCTTGTTTTACATCATCATAATGTTCCTGAACTGAAATAATGTAAAAAGATGTATCTGACAAAGTGAAGATGATACAATGAGAGACTTTTATTTCACAATCTGGAAGATAATACAATCAAAAAGATTTTTATTTCACAGGTGGAAGATGATACAATCAAAGACTTATCTCACAGGGTGGAAGATGATACAATCAAAAAGACTTATCTCACAAGGTGGAAGATGATACAATCAAAATGATTTTTATCTCACAAGGTGGAAGATGATACAATCAAAAATATCTCACCACAAGGTGGAAGATGATACAATCAAAAAGGATTTTATCTCACCTGGTGGAAGATAATACAATCAAAAAGACATTTATCTCACCAATCGATAGAATTTGGGAAGGGATATATTAAGGAAAATATTTAACTCATTGAGAGCAAAGTCTAAGTATTATTTTATTAAAGATGTAACATAAAAATGTAATTATGTTAGGGTTTGACACTAACTTCAGGGTTCCCGTGCGGGTCAGGAATGCTGGATAAAGTCTGAAATTTGAAAATTGCTGTTCGAGGCCTTGAAAGGTCTGGAAAATATTAAAAATGACTCAGAAGTTTGGGAAAAGTCTTAAATTTTTCTTGTTCTAGAAACTGTAAACATGACTGCTCTTGTCAGAGCTCTTCTATTGTTACTATAAAATGCTGCATCTTAAAGGTGAGTATAGCGGATAAATTCGCAGAAGGCCACACAATTTTGACTGTTGTTTGCCGACTTGTCGAGGATTAATCTATCTTTTCCATTTCATAGATTATTTCAGTAATTTACATTTTGAATTGTGCTAGTGATTATTCATTTTGATTTAATTTGATTATATCTGATTTGACATTATTGGACTGATTGTATGCTATCAAGAACAGTAACTCTTCCCAGAACAATGGTCTGTAAAAATGTAAATAATGGCAATAATACGGCATAAATTCAGTTCATAAACACACAAAAACACATTTTATGACAAAGTGAACATTTATACCAAGGAATCAAATGGTACACACATCTTTTTATTTATTATACTAAATGTATTAAAAATGTTGGGTGCAGTACTTTTGTATAATGTGTTTTTGAAGTCAGACTCTAACTTGTATTTACAAATGATGTGTGATATCTATAGACATTTAATTAAAAATTTTACTGCTTACTATATCCATAAAGAGGTAAATTTTATTTCTTTTGAAAAGAAAACCAGTTAATAGCATATATTGTGAATATCAATCTATTCCGAATATTGACATTATAAAGGAGTCAGTCTGTACATATCACTTTATTTAAAAATAATCATATAATATTTTGTGAGATCTCTGTGCCAGTTCCTTCTCTCACACTCTCAGATTTTACAATTTAATACTACTTTCTTGAAAGATGATATAATCAAAAAGATCTTAAGGTGGAAGATGATATATTCAATGACTTTTATCTTACAAAGTGTAAGAAGATACAATCAAAATGACTTTTATTTCACAAGGTGGATGATGATACAATCAAAAGAATGTGTTCAATATTAGTTAATGTTACCATAGCAATATATCCACTCTGGTCAAGCCTGTATACACATCAAAATAGGTGTATGTGACCTATATGTGATCTGCAATTATACCACATCTATGCAATACAAGGTTGTATACACAAGTCAGGTATGTGTGACCTATATCTGATCTACACAATACCACCTCATGTATGCAATTTGTTCGTAGGAGAAATCATGAACAGTAAACTGGGTTAACACCAAACATTTTGTACAGGAATTTCTGAACAAAGTCATAGAATAATATATGGACCCTGATTACCTACAATTAAATTAGGAACCTATATATTAATGTTCTGGGTCAAGGGCCTGCCATATTTGTGTAAATTTCCACCTGTCAATAGTTAGAAAAATATATCTTGCTCTGGTTTATAGCAAACTAAGACCTTACTACATCATTTGAAAAAACCCAACAATTATCTTGATATAAAAGCAAAGAAAATGTCTTAGCTCAAAGGGAAATCACAGCATACTCCAAGTTACCTATCTCCCCCAAATATTAAATGGTCACAACCTTACATTAGATGAATTTACTAAGTGTATACTAATTCTTACACAAAGAGGGATGATTAGGTTCATACTTTAGCTGACACCCTGTGAAAGACTATGTACTGATATAAGAGAACTTGTTGATAAAATAGGTGGTCTACAATCTACTAGCTACACCTTTGATAAAAATGCAAGAAAAATTTGAGTGGGATGCCAGCACTCAGGCAAAATATTTTTTAATAAGGGCAACTAAACATAAATCAAGCTTACTCAACGAACAAGAAAATATTTAGTCAAACTGAGATATTATATAAAATTCAAACAGGAAACAAGTGCTCTTTTTGAAAATCTTAGGATGATTGTTTTACAAAGGGATTCAAGTACTTGACACATTATGATATACTTATAAATAACTAAAAAATTACATTTTTATTAATCCAAAATTTGTCAGAAAATTGGATTTGGCCTAAATCTTTCATAACATCCCATATGAAAACATTGTTATATGTGACATGTGTTAAACATGAGTAAAGGATCACATGTCTTAAAATATGTGAAATATTGAAAATTAATATGTGACAAATACAACTTTTTAAAACTCTATTGAATTATTCTCATGAAAAATGAAAGCATGCTGTTCATATCCCATTCAGACCATGAATGAACAAGAATTTCAGCAAATCTAGGTCTATGATTGTATACTTCTGAAGCAGTACCTGATTTAGGCACAAGCTAAACAAGTTACAGCTTAGTGCCCCAAAGTCTGAACTCAGTCTGAAGGGGCCCCTCAAATTTATTTTATACCAAATATGGTTTCTATAGCTTCCCATAGCTTAGGGCCTCGCTTTGTCTAAACCCAGCACTGCTCTTAAGTATTATGTGATGGGATATCTAGGTCTGTGTGTATTCACATATATAAAGCATCATGTGATGTGATATCTAGGTCTGTGGTATTCACACATATAAAGCATTATGTGATGGGATATCTAGGTCTGTGTGTATTCACATATATAAAGCATCATGTGATGTGATATCTAGGTCTGTGGTATTCACACATATAAAGCATTATGTGATGGGATATCTAGGTCTGTGGTATTCACATATACATGTATAAAGCATTATGTGATGGGATATCTAGGTCTGTGTGTATTCACATATACATGTATAAAGCATTATGTGATGGGATATCTAGGTCTGTGGTATTCACACATATAAAGCATTATGTGATGGGATATCTAGGTCTGTGTGTATTCAGACATATACATGTATAAAGCATTATGTGATGGGATATCTAGGTCTGTGTGTATTCACACATAAAGATTATGTGATGGGATATCTAGGTCAGTGGTGTTCACATACAAAGATTATGTGATGGGATATCTGGGTTTGTGGTATTCACACATATAAAGTATTATGTGATGGGATATCTAGGTCTGTGGTATTCACACATAAAGATTATGTGATGTGATATCTAGGCCTGTGGTATTCACACATATAAAACATTATGTGACTGCAGATCTAAGTCTATGGCATTCATATATCTGAAGCATTACATGATGCCAGATCAAGGTCCATTATTCATACTTCTGGGTATGTGAAAAATCTTTCCAGTAGCTTCCCATGGGTTGGTGGTTCTTACTGGGGTCTTCCCATATTCTTCCTCCATCAGCTATCATATGTAGCCTTTCTTGTGCTGAGAAATGGCATTAAACCCCTAAAAACCAAACATTCACACTTCTGAGGCTTTATGTGATAGCAGATCTATGCCAGTGGTATTCATGAATCTGAAGCATTATGTGAAAACCGATCTATTCTTTAGTATTCTCTGAAGCACTACAAAACAAAAGATCTGGGTCTACAGCATTCATACTTCTGTGTATGTGAGCAAGCTTCCCGTGAGCCAGTGGAAATGTACTGGCAGATCTGAGTCTATGGTATTCACACATCTAAATCATTACATGATGGCAGATCTAGGTACATGGTATTTATACTTCTAGGTATGTGAGAAAGCTTGCCTGTAGTTTCATGTTAGTCAGTATATTTTATTGGGGGCTTTTCTCCAGTTCTTCCTTTATCAATTCCACAGGCTGCCATGCATAGCCTATTTTCTGCTTAGAAATGGGTGAAACCAAAAAAAGGAAAAAGCAAACATTCACACATCTGAAGCATTATGTGATGGCCGATCTAGGGCTATGACATTCTCATATATAAAGTATTATGTGATGGCTAATCAAGGTCTATGGTATTTTTACATCCAAAGTATTATGTGATGGCAGATCTAAGTCTGAGGTATTCAAATTTCTTAAGCATTAAGTGACAGGAAAAATAGGTCTATGGTACTCAGACTTCTGAAGTATTACTGTATTTGCTGGCCTATGTCTATGGTACTCAGACTTCTGAAGTATTACTGTATTTGCTGGCCTATGTCTTGATGCTTTTTTTTTACAATAAAGTCTGGGCTTCATATTGTACTGTGCACTATGGAGTATGTCATTGAAATTACTTTATTTGTATGTCATGTTAATTTTAGTATGCAAAAAATATTTTTCCCCCAAAATTACAAACTTTAATGTGTAAAAATAATTATCATTTTGAGGAAGAGATTGTGTGCAAGAAAAGTAGGACCAAATACTGAGAAGAATTTTTGAATATTTACATGATCATCAGTATTAAATTCATGTGCATAAATGTAATTGTGCTAAAGCAGCATGCACTATTAATATACATTATTTAAATTTGATTACATATATGTGCATTAGAACAGACAAGTTAGAAAATGCATAACCATTTCAAGGACAGGTATTCTACTTCATTTTTGTTCTTGCAGCTTGCTATCAAATAAAATCTGCCCCCAATATAAGATAGATAGGAAGAGTCATGACAATTGTATTCTGATTTGTTTAGTTACCTGATGATTGTGATCTTACTCATGTACAAGAGCAATACTACATTTCTTTATCAATTAATACCACTAAGTAAAAATTCCATCTCATTTTAATTACAATATCCAGTGTCCCACAAACCATGTGGCGTTCTAGCTAAAACCTGTTTCAGGGCAAGATTTAACATACCAGATCAAATTAGAGAAGGTACCAAATGGTAAACAGTCCTCAAAGAAAAAAAATTATTTTAGACAAGGGCTGGTGACATAAATAAGCTCACAAGACCTAGCTCAAATTCCACAAGCCCAGACTCCAATTTTCACCTGCCCAAAAATTTTTCGCTTTTTTAATATTGTCACTCAACATTGCAATAGCTACAGTTTTAATAAAACTTTAATAGGGTTCAAAGGAATTTGAAGGTAATGCAAGTGTCCTTAGTATTCTGCACAACACTCACTAGGAACTGGATGGTCCTGGTGTTCAAACTTCTCTGCTGGATTCTCTAAGTGAATCCTGATCAGAACCGAGTTTCTGTATGTTGATGTATAGTTGGCTTAGGTGGCACTCTATAGTTTTATATTTTGCATAGGTTTAAAATTTTAAATAAGAATTTCCCTAAGTTTCCTGACTGATTATGATGCGAACCTTTCAAAAACCTGCTAACTGGTCATTTTCACTTCCTGAACTTCTGAGGTAAATTTTACAAAAATGAGGCTATATCTTTTGTTCACATTTTACATATTTGCTAATTCATTCATTACACTTTCAGAAACTGGTATTGTCTAGTCTGGCAAAATTAATTTTCTCTAATTTAATAGCTGCTAAATATAGTATATTTTAAATTAATTCAGTATGATTGGTTTTTTTTAGCACAAGGGAGCAGTCATTTTACCTAGTAGTGTCCTGTTTTTGTTGTAGGGTTTAATGCCATTTTTCAGCAAACGATAGGCTATACATGGCAGTCAGTATAACTGGTGGAGGAAGAACCCTGGAAGAGACCAGGAATAATCACTGACCCAGAGAAGCTAAGGGCAAGCTTTCTCCTGTACCTACATTAGCTGAGCTTGAGACTCAACCCACACATATGGAGGTGAGACAGCTGTGATCCGTACTTTGGACCACTTGGCCATTCAGGGGCAAGTAGTGTACTCAGATCATGTACAATTTTCACAACTGCAACATCCAAAGAAATGTCAGCCACATTTCATCAAAGTAGGATATTAGTATGCCAACATTCTCCCCATTGTGTACAAAGTACATAATAACTGGTGAGTGCAGAGAATTAATAGTCCTCATCAGTATCTTATTTTTTGGCTGGCATACTTCATTCCATCATCTAAGAGTTCTGAAATTTATTTTTGTTGGGCTTTGCTGATAGTTAATCCCTTTCTAATATGATTACATGTACACTTGAATACCATTCCAAGAACTGAAATGATCATGCTTTTCGGGGTATATGCAGTAATATCCAACTTCAAAGAAACATTGCCCTGTTCACAAACTTGTCAAATATATAATACATATAGCTTTAACATTTTCATTCAAGGCAACGATATGTAATAAATATTGCTATTATACATGCATCCAGCACCTCTCTGATTTACCTATAATGCATTGTTCCACTTCCTGACCCTCCCTAACCAACCTGCACAATGGGCTCACCCACTGCAGCCTTCAAATACCTCTCACTATCTATTGCCAATCAATTATGTAATATGTGAAATGGTGGTTTATACCTTACCTCTTTTCCTTTAATTGCCACTATTTATAGTGCCTAAGGTTTAATTTTACAGGTTAATTTTACATCAGCTCCAATGGTGACTGTTTACTGTTTATATGTTATGTAACAGGCATATACTGAAGGTGTTTCTTGGTGCTTTTTTCTATTTTTGAAGATTATTGAAAATTGTGTTTTCTCAAACATGTTTGTGTTACTGGGCTTGAGAGTAAAAAATTGTGTTTTTAGTATGACATGTCTTGCTGTAATTTGATTAAAATCAGAGCTCAATTTCACATTGGAAAGTGGTGACCTAAATTATATTGGGCTGTGTTATGGCAGGTATGTCAACATCTTGAAAAAACATTTACCCATTTCATTAGCATGATCAAAGTTAACTCAGTCAAATAAAACAATTTTTTTCACAAGCCCAATTGGCACAGTTTATGACACCTCACTTAGAATACAGGACAGGTCTGATCTAATAATATGAGCGGGTCGTTGGTCCGATTTTTTTTGAGCAATGAAAAATGAGGATACACTTTGGGTATTATGAATATGTACAGTACCATGTAATGCCTGGAAATGCCTGATGCTTACTCTTTTAAGCTTCTCAACCAGTCACACATTTTGTACTTTCCAATCTCGGACAGAAGAGTCAGTCAAAGTCGCAACTAACATTATCAAAGATCAAAACCAAATGCCACCTAACTAATAATGTTTAAATGTGCTTACTGATAATGGATAATCTTATTTGTTGGATATGGAGAGGGTCATAGTACTTGCGAAGAAAATTACACTGCGTGCTAAATGGTTATTTTGGGATTTAACCCAAATGGAGTCTATATGGATATAAATATTATGAATATTTAAACTTCAAAACTGAAGGAATATGACAGGCATTTTAATAACTTCCATTTACTATTTTTGTTTTCTCTCTTTCATGAAAGCTTCAGCTACAGAGGCAGTAAGGTACAAAACAGCATGAAATTTTTCTATCTCTCTCTTCCCCCCCCCGTAAATCAAACAATTAATGTTAATTGCATTCTTTTGGCAGGGTCTGTTTTGCTATTATGTTTTAAAGTTTGTTACGATACATTACACTCATCAGAAGTAATTTGGAAAGGAGTAAAGATATAAATGGATCAGTCATTACTAAAGAGCTCAAAATGGATTATGGTTGGATTAGTTATTACTAAAAAGGTCAAATGACATAAAACAGGTCAATTTGGTTTCAGTGTTTCAAATTTGTTGAGAACTCCTTGCATGTGTTATTTATGAATACTAAATCAATAAAACTTAAACAATCACACTATCACCTAAAACTCAGTAATGAGAGAAACCTAGAATTTCTTTGGCTGGAGTCGAGGAATTTCATTGGCTGGAGTTAAAGTGAAAGGAACATGATTATGTGTCATGCTGCCATTACTGTAAAGTCATTTTAAAGAAACAACTTCCCAAATTCTGACCAGACTTTACCAAACTTGAATAGTTTTGGAAGTCAGTCAGCAAAATGAATATAACACATTCTAAGGAAAATTCTGGCAGACACTAGAGGAAAATTGGATCCAGTAACAACACATAATCTACAAAATGTTTAGAACAATGATGATGACTGCCACAAATAGAATCCAGGCAGTAATCAACGAAGACAAAAAATGTTTGTGCTACATATAATGATGGTACAAGACAAAAAATGTTTGTGCTACATATAATGACGGTACAAAACAACAAAGTAATGAGATGCTGTTCATACTTTAATATATAGAAATGAAATCTGCTCAACATGTCATTTTTTTCCATTTGTCGGCTAAAAACTATGATTTTGAGAAAATTCTCCTGATTTCCAGTACAAACTACAACTCAGCTGATTTTTCCTGAGCTGTCCTCTATGTTGTCACATGTATGAAGTGACAATTTAAAACAGATAAGTAAATATTTACTTACAAACACTGAATTCAGTAGGTATGAAGAATGCCCCAACGCAACATCCTATCACAGCAAAAATTTTAAAGAACCAATACCTGTAAAACCAAAGAAAAATTTGCATTTATTCACAGGTTGGTAATGTGTACATTTTTATTTATATAAAAATCTGAGAAATTATGAACACGATTTTATTAATATACACATCTAAAAAAATATATTAAAACTTGAACCCTTAGAAAATACACTAACACCAACTATGGAATAATAATTACAGCTACCAACAGGTATACGATACTGGAAGAAAATATTTTGGGAATCCTAAATTACAAGGAAATTAGGATTGAAGAATAGCTTTTAGGGAGCAAATACCCAGAAAATGAGAAAAATTACAAAGGGCAACAGAAAGGAATAATTAAAATCTGTAACATTCAGTACATTGTGTAATTAATTTCTAAGGTGCCATCTAAATGAAACAAAATATCTTTGACTCCTAAACTTCTCTGTAGTCCTAAAATTATCTGTCAGTCCTAGTTACTATTTTCCTGCCTAGGTAGCATAACATTTTTAAAATAATTACTTGCTATAAAGAATCTTGCTAACACAGATTCACAGGCAAATAAACATTCTGCACTCTAAATTCAAATCTATTTCAACAGAATGCTTTAGTGTAATCAACGACTCAAAATAATAAGTTGATACTGTTTGACATAACAAGAGTCCCCTGATGGGGTTGATATTCTACTGGCTGAAACATTTGCTGGAATTCACAGTAAGTTTGTTTCATCCATCCCTTTATTCTATGTTGAGTACTGAAATCATGTCAGCTACTCCTAAAAAAAACTGCAACAAATTTGGTAACAAAAAATGTTTTCTCATATGTTTGAGATAGTATGTTCATAATTATTATCAATGCAGTACAAAAGTCTCTGACATGGTCTCTGACTTTGAACCTAACACCATGGATAGAAAATCATGAATCTCATCTTAAATAAAATATATATATATATATATATATATATATATATATATATATATATATATATATATATATATATATATATATATATATATATATATAATCACAAGCTAAATTTAGTTAAATTTATAACTATGTTTTTAAGAGAAAATAATAGTTACTAATCAGACATCATTCAAATAAATCCACAAACTGGATCTGATAAAAATCTAATCATACTTGTTTGTGTCATCAATCTCACAAGCCATTAGAAAAATGGGCCTGACATGGTTCACCTGCATGTTTGAACATATACTGATTTGTGAATGCAAATACACACAATGAAACTGGCAAGGGCTAAAGTAAAGTTTGGAACAGATAGTCCATACATTGTCTATTAATATAAGTGCTGTTTAGTTTTTTTCCTCAAGCAAATAATAAACATATATGATAGCTTACTCAGCATAAAAAAGATAAATAATTTACACAACAAATCAATTTCCCTGGTTCTGGATATTAAGACCCTGAATTATATCTTAGCAATCTTGTGCAGCTCCACCCTTTAAGAAATACACTTACTCAGCATTATAAGGTGAGTTAATCTGTGCACTAAGCATGGATTTCTGGGTCTATCCTTGTCCCACTGGAGCACCACCCTAGGGATGATAACTTGACAACCATTGAGATGACTGCTCAAGGAAGCTTAGTGGCTCAGTGGTTAAGGCACTTGACTCATGACCAGACAGTTGCATGTTTGATTCCTGCTGTCTAATCTACATGAATCCTAATTAATGTGTATCTCTTTGGCTCGGGCAATCTGATGCAAAACAACTCAATTAATGAATATGTGGGACTCATAACAATTCATCAGATACCTTCATGACATAAACTTAGGTCTGATACAAGTCCAATCAAAGTATTCAAAAGCTCTGATGATAAATTCAAAATCATCTCAGTGGTGACCAGTCATCAGAAAGCTGATGGATAACAAGTCTCCATCAAAATTAAGTCTGTAAACTTGCATGAAACTTCCTATCAGCAGGACTAATAATGAATACTCTATTAAATTAGGACTAACTATATAATTGAGAAATGTTTTGAAAAATCTTTTAATTCAGAAATATTGGGAACAACTGCACTAATTTATGAGGCAACCAGAAAAGTAAAATGATTTTCAAAGCAAGTTACCCAGAGATGCCCAAGGATTTCAAAATTTTTCTAGCATGATCTTGAATGTAAGATGATAATTTCAATAGGTGTGACATGGCCTTGTCACTTCTGCAATAGCATATTACAACCAATACCTGGTCCAGGTAACTGCAATAGTATATTACAACCAATACCTGGTCCAGGTAACTAAAAACGAGTTCCCTGCTGAAGTCAAGTAGACTATTTTATTTCCTTTTCAAGAAGGAATATCGAAAGTTAAGTCATTTTCAAAATGGCAGAGGGATAAAAAAGTAGCATAAATTCAAACACAAATTAAAACAAACATGAAAACTATGGTTCTGTACTAATATACAAAAAATACAGGGAGTAGCAAGCTTTACCTTAACAGCAAATTCACAACCTCTACAATTTATAAGGTTCTGTACCAAAGAGCTCCATAGACTACATTTCACATAGATTTAGCAGGTCTGAAGTTGCTCCATTGCAAAGTAATTTAAAGTTTGCATAGGTTACATTTCTCACAGATTTTATTTAAAACTACAATCTGTTAACTGGACAGATATTCAAATACCAATTTTCTATTTGTCATATACACAGATTTTATTTAAAACTACAATCTGTTAACTGGACAGATATTCAAATACCAATTTTCTATTTGTCATATACACAGATTTTATTTAAAACTACAATCTGTTAACTGGAGATATTCAAATACCAATTTTCTATTTGTCATATACACAGATTTTATTTAAAACTACAATCTGTTAACTGGACAGATATTCAAATACCGATTTTCTATTTGTCATATACACAGATTTTATTTAAAACTACAATCTGTTAACTGGACAAATATTCAAATACCAATTTTCTATTTGTCATATACACAGATTTTATTTAAAACTACAATCTGTTAACTGGACAGATATTCAAATACCAATTTTCTATTTGTCATATACACAGATTTTATTTAAAACTACAATCTGTTAACTGGACAGATATTCAAATACCAATTTTCTATTTGTCATATACACAGGAACATATTCTAATCTGAATGTTCAGTTAATTGTCCCAGCTCTACAAAAGGCCACACCAGGACCATGAAGCTATCAAGTGTATCAAGAACTTTAACCTTGCACTCAATGTCAGACTACAACCTTGTCTACTGATAAACAACAAAATACAAAGTCTAGTCAACATTTATTTCCATACACAGTATTATTTCCAAACTCGGTATCAATACCTGTGCTTCTGCATTGTTTCATGTCTTTCTTGAAGTGTAAATGATAAGCCATATGAAAAAAAAACAACAGTTACAACAATTAATAGCAATATCAGCTGTTCAGAGTACCATTAAAAGAATAATTTACAGATAACTGGAAAAAAAAACAAACACAATTACCACCAAAAGTAGTATAAATATAAAAGTCATAGAGTTCATCAATTAAAAGATAAAGTACAAAAAAATAGAAGCAGTGACCTTGGACTTGACCCAAGGTCAAGTAGATATATTTCAAATTTATTCACAATACCAAGGTCATGTTGGTCAGATCTGCACCATTTTCATTATGGCTCAATTACATAATACAAGATAGTCTAAGTGACAAACCCACAACAACATTACTATTTCTTCTTGAGAAATACTGATAACAAGGTTTTTTTTGATAGCCACTATGGCTTGTGAGTCTGCCATGTTGAAGATTGGATAAGTACATGTTCATTCAAAATCAGTTACGTATTCTTTTTTATAGTTCAAGTAAAAATCCGTCATATTTACCATCCATTTTGGAGAAAGAGCCATCAAAAGATTAAAATAGAAAACATGGCAGCTATTTTGGAAGTTAGAATAATTTTAATGTGGAACCAACTATACATTACGTGTAATGAAACCCAAAAAAGGTTTTTCATGATGGATGTCATAGTGGCCATTTAGGGTGATAATATCAGGACTGATTTTAGATGACAAAGTATTTATTTCACGATGTCTTTTAGTTAAACCTCATGAAGATGTGACAACAAATCCATGAGAAGCCAAAACAAGATTATGAAGATTGACGCTATTTCAGCCATCTTCATTTTGGACAAACTACATATAAAAACAAAGCTTTCACTCGAAAACCCCACATTTATACAATCATCTATTTGAAAGGAAGAGCAAAAACATGATTTTCAAGATGATTGCAATGAAAAAAATTTGAGACAAAAGCAGCAATATTTTTTTTAAAATATGACCAACTATGCATACAGAGTTTTTTTTATTGAAAATCCCACATTTATATGACCATCCTTTCAAGAGGAGTAGCAAGACTTTTAAGATGGCCATCATTACATATGTGATCTGCATCATTTTCAATTAGGATTAGTTATCATAAGAAATCTTGTAATACAAAACCCATGTTGAAGTGACCAACTAGATATCATAAGAAGTCTTGTAATAAGAAACCCATGCTGATGTGACTTGATGTTCAAGAGGTGCAGCAATAACAAGATTTTCAAGATGGCCAACACAGTCACCATGTGTATGGTTAGATTGGCATCACTGTCCTTTGGGGCTTACTTCAAGAGTAGTGATAATGGTTAGATTGGCATCACTGTCCTTTGGGGCTTACTTCAAGAGTAGTAATAATGGTTAGATTGGCATCACTGTCCTTTGGGGCTTACTTCAAGAGTAGTGATAATGGTTAGATTGGCATCACTGTCCTTTGGGGCTTACTTCAAGAGTAGTGATAACAGTAGTGATCATAATGGATACGAGATCAATACCATTTTTATTTAGTGCCAACTAGATTACTAGATTAAATAATCAGTCTATTAGTGAAAATTCCATATCCTTGTGACCTTTCAATGAAAGGGCTACTGTGCTGTCCATAATGGATGACTAAGGGATACCATTTCATGCAGGGCCATTGACTCTGGATGAAACAGTCTGCCAAGTGTCATGACCTTCCTCCAAGTAGTATGCAAGTAGTAGGGGCATAGATACAACAAACAAATGCCACATTTTATGACTTTATCCAATCAGGTATAGATTTAACAAACAACTGCTGATGGATGCCAGATGTTTTTATGTAGATGTAACAAAATAACTTATAATGAATGTCAGACCTCTTGGTATAGATATAACTAACAACTGCTAATGGTTGTTAGACCTTTCGGTGTAGATATAACAACTACTAATGGATGTCAGACCTTTTGGGATAGATTTAACTAACAGCTGCTAATGGATATCAGAACTTTGGGTACAGATATAACTAACAACTGCTAATGGCTGTAAGACCTTTTGGTATAGATATAACAGCTGCTAATGGATATCAGAACTTTGGGTATAGATATAACTAACAACTGCTAATAGATGTCAGAATGTTTGGTGTCAATATAACAATTTCTAATGAATGTCAGACCTTTTGGTGTAGATATAACTAACACATGCTAATGGATGTTAGACCTTTTGGTATAAATATAACTAACAACTGCTAATGGATGTCAGAATTTTTGGTGTGGATATAACAACTGCTAATGCTAACATTCGATGAATGTGGATATGTGAGAAAGCTTGCCAGAAGTTTCTTGTGGGTCGGTGGTTCTTTCCGCAGTTTTTCCGGTTTCTTCCTCTCATCATTAATACTGGCCACCATGTATCGTGTGCTGAAAAATGGCGTTAAGCCCCAGAACAACAACAACAACAATGCTAATGAATGTCAGACCATTTGGTATAGATATAACAAGCAACTGCTAATGGATGTCAGACCTTTTGGTGTAGATATAACAAGCAACTGCTAATAGATGTCAGTTCTGTGCATATGAACTTCAGGTTCTGAATCAGCTGAGACAAATAAATCTGTATCACCACTATTTTTAAAGAGTGTATACCAATCATATTAAGCAGATTCCTTGCAATAATTGTGAACATTTAAGTACGTAAAATTTTCTATGGTCTAAACGGATCATGTACAAAATTATCATTAGTTATTAAGCAAATAATTATTACAATAATTGATTTTACCCATTATGCATATGTCCTCTGCACTGACTACTGTTAAAGACACAAAGTGTTGACAACATCAGAATGAAATGGAAAGTCACCATTCCCAGACAAAGCCTGTATACAGCCTTGTAACCGGTCAGCTTGCCACACTCAGCATCCAAGCCAAGGCTCACACAAGTCTCATTGAAGCCTGATACCTGCATAAAAATGAAAGAAGTTTTAATTAATGCAAATTTTGGATGCAATGAAAATAATCTATTTGTCAGCTTTATATTTATATTCGACAAATTGTGAATATTACAAATAGGAACTGGAACTTTTTTCCTCATAAAGATAAGTGGCTGGATTCGTGTTTCATAAGAACATAATGCTAACAGCTGCTTGGGGGTAGAAACATTAACTGCCCAGTGGCCTGGGTACACTAAAAAAAAAAAAACAACTGGGCAACCAAGAGATTCAAAATCAAAACTCCACAGAACAACCAGATTTCAATGTTAATGTTAATAAGTAAGCCTGCCATGATGCAAACGTAATATAAAATGATCTCTCTACATAAAAAAAACACAAACAGGAATTTTTGACCTGACTTTTTCAAATAATTTGAATGAAATCCAATGTTAATAAATTGATTTACTTTGCTTTATTAATTTAAAGCACAGTAACACAAATATATTTATTTTATTTAGTGTCAAGGCAATCTGAAGCAAAGTGCATTGCTCTGGAAACACAATGGTAACTGACCAAGGCTGATTCAATGGTAGGATTCAAACCTGCATCCTTGAATAACAGAATTATCACATTTTTAATTGGAATAACCATAAAGATTTTTATATGGAAAATCAAATGTATTTAATGGGAAGTAAATTATAGTGTGATTTTCCGGTGGGCAACCATGCTTTGTGACTTTGTGTCTGTCAATCATGCAGGACCTTACATATATCATAGCAGTTTTGACTAGTTGTGAGAGAAACCTCAATCTTTTAGACTGGTTGTGAGAGAAAATTCAATCTTTTTGACTGGTTGTGAGAGAAAACTCAATCTCAGCCTCAGGTTCAGAGTATCTTGATCTTCAGATCTGGATCTCAACTCATCACTATTAGGTTAGTGTAACATCTTGTATTGCACTTGGCCTAGAGCATCCAAGTTTGGATCTAAGCTCTTCATTATTAGTTTAGTTGTTTAACTATTGTTCCTACTTGAGCAAACCATATTTGGATATAGTTTTATAATAAGTGCTGCATTTTAAGCAAAACCTGGGGAACAAAATACAACTGATAAATTCTTTGCATTAGACTCCATTAAATCATCCCAAAAAATATGAAAACAAGATTTCAAAAGAACAAAATACCATGCTTGGAAGCAATAGTTGTAAGTGATGCAGAGAATTGACTGAGATGTATGCACTATACCAAATACAAAGTAAAAAATATTTCATCTGATGAGGGTACACCAAATATACAGAAGTCCTCAATAGAAAGAATATCTCCAAGGATAATAAAGTATAGAGAAAATTATTTTGCTTGAGAACATAATCAAAAATCACTTAGTATTTTTCAATTTTAAATGGTTATCTGTTAAAATTAAATGTACCCAATTAATTTAGTAAAAATCTAATTTCATACAGTTTTAATTTTAATTTTATAAGTGAAATACCCAATTGATCCACAAGTTATCTGGGGCTCTGAACACTGGTTATAACTCAGTAAAAAATGTTAGGCTGACCACAGGCAATTTGCCCTTTTTTCAGCATTAGCTTCTATAACAATGAAACTTAATAGGAGCAATAGAGAAAATTTAAAGCCTCTCAAATTTTATGGTATTTTTCCATATTTTATCCCTTGGACTGCAAGCTCGTAATAGCCATAATGTGCTGATGTGCTGTTAAACCTTATGCATACAAATACTAACATGGATAAAAATATAGATTTCAAAAAATTTAAAAGAAAAATGTGCCGAACCATTTTGCAACAAATATAAAGCTTAAAATGCAATTTAAATATTTGCTTTGGGTTTATCTGTATTAGACAATTGATATCAACTTGCATGTGATATAATACAATTTAAATCTAAATAATTCTGCCTTATTTTCATAGCATAACAACAGTCTGACATTTGGATAGCAAGTGAAAGAAGTAGCAATACTGAGTACAGATTTGGGTGGATCTTAAAATGACCACTGTAAGGTTCACCTTATTGAAGTTGAGTCGATTGCATCAAAAGCCCTTAAATTCATCTCTGTCATTATCATTCTCGATCAGTCACTGTTATGCCCTTTGTTTTTGAATGTTGAGGTTCAAAATTTACACTTATTTGGATTATCGTGAATCTCTAAAATTGATCTCCATATCCTAGATACAAAATTTAACAGGACAATTCAATGGAATGATGAATGACACATTAAACATGTAATTGGTGATAATTTTTACCAAAACACCACACTGAGTCAATTAAACATTGCTCATTGTACTGTAACAAATTAGTATAAAATAATGTTGTTTAAAAATGAGAAAGAAAACAAAGAACCAAGTTTAAAGAAGAAAAGTAATTAAATTGCATATTTACCACTACCTAAACAAAGCAAAGTGACTACTGGTATGTTTAGCACATCAAAGCTTTAGCCTACACCCATTACCTTGAAAAACCATGAGTCAACAAAGCATTCTCAACCTTTAACAACATCAAGCTATCAATTAAACATTGCCCACTCTATTCTAACAAAGAACCATGCTTATTTTCAAAGAAAAGTAAATACCTTGCAAATTAACCAGATAGATGCATTGTAACATTGTTTAGCAGATCAAAGCTAAGCAGGTAATGATTACTGTGACAAGACCAATCTGAGTCAATGTAATCATGGTACAGGTGCAAAGATTTAGTAATTAAGTTAAGATGAAAAATAAAAATATGAACTAAGCTTATATTCCAAAGAAGAAAATATCATTTTCCAACTTCATACATTATTTTGTTACACGATGTTGCAGTGTTACAGTAACTGACAAAAGGCAGTCACCAAAAATGTCCCCTAAATGTGCTATTAACACTGCTTGAATTCAAATATTATATTTCAATTCAACCAAGAATAAATTAAGTAAAAATGTATTTGATGCACAGTTATGGACATTTACAGTACTTGTGTGGCAATCACCATTTTTGTTCCACTGCAAAATAAGCACCTTGCACAGCTTTAGAACAACAAGTTACAATATGACATGCAATGAAACATGTTTATTCTGATAAGCAATAAAAGAACAAGACTATATGGGTTTGTTAGCATCATTTATTTCTTTAACAATGCTAGTTTTCGGTAAACAATTTAGTTACAATGCAATGTGCAACAGAATTAATATTTCACAAGAAGTGAATGTGACACATGTAGGCAGCTACAGTGTATTCATCCTTCCTGGCCTGGATAAAAAAGTTCTTTTAATTCTTGTATAAAATGTGCCCCCTGACTGAAAATAAAGAGAATTTGGTCAGAAAAAGTGTGCATTATATTCATCTAAATATGGTACATTTAACCCGAGCAGTTGTACTCACATTGCGCATCAAAACATCATGAAAATGTGGCGACAGCATCAGACATGCCACAATAAAGGTAAGAACTGTCAACAGTGTGTACATTATGCGTGTTCCTGTTGACTCATTCATTGGTTTACAGCATCTGCAACACAGTCCACATGAACTGGGGCCACACCAGCAGGCAAACTAAAAAAAAGCAAACTTTTAGAAACAAGAGATAGACAACCTGACAGATAGGTCTGTCTAAGGATATATCTTTCAGAAGAAAAAAGGCATACACTAATGCAAACGAAATGAAAGATAGATGCATGCAGTACATGTATTTAATAAGACTTATTTCAGGAGATATTTTTCCAAATTCAAAAGTCCCAGACACAAAATCCAACTTCAACAAAAAAAACATTTTTTTGTTTAAAAAAATTGGGTGTAAAAAATTATGTTTTTATCTATCCTAGGGAAGTAATGCTATAGCGGATCGAGATCTTTGTTGTTTGTAGTTTCACTCGACTTATAAGTGAGTACATATAGTAATGAAACCTACTACAGCAACACCTTGCATACATAGACCATACACTGAATGTGGCATACTGTATGATGTATGAGTAATGAAAACATGACATCAGAAATTCAATTCTACAAAAATGCAGTTAAAAATAAAAAATATCCCTTATAAAAAAAACCAATAGCTTATCAGCTGTCTAGTTGTTATTCATATGCTTTGAAAAAAGTTGAGTGAAAAAAGCTCAAAGTTTTTAGCTAACAGGATGAATTTCTCTAATGATTTCTCTCACCCATCATAGTTCTATCTCAAGTAGCTGTTAGCCGAGATAAATACTTAAGTTCACAGTATGCAGAAAGCTGAAAATAAAGTCTTGAAGTAAATATCATTTTATTGTTAGCAGAAAGTTGTGAACAAAGAATTCTTATCCAACACTGTTCAATTTTATGACTGGTCCAAACTCTTGGTGCAATTTTAGTGTTAAATTGCATATGCCATTTTAAGCATGCTTCCATTTGGGCACAAGTTGATTTGATTACAAAGGCATGTTAAAAAGGGATACTCACATTTAATTAAACATACCTGCATGCCTTCAGAATCATAATAATCCATCAAGAGTGACTGGTAGCTAAAATTACCAAGTTTTCTGAGGCAAAACCAGATCAATTTATATAAATTTCCCTACATTCTATTCTTTACTGTAGTTTGTAAATGTAATAGACTTGCTGTGATCTGACATGTGCTAATTGTACAATTAAGGCTTTTTGAAACAGTATTCCTTTATAAATTCCTATATAAGTTTAGATTGTTCCAGCTGCCTCAGATGTGGGATGTTTCGGGTTTGAACCCTGGCTGACTCATACCAAAGACTTTAAAAAAATGGCACTAACAGCTGTCTCACTAGGCACTCAGCATTAAGATTTAGTGTTAGGCCTGATTGGCCTAGTGTCAGAATAATGTGACTGGCTGAGACATGCTACATCATGTCTGCGGCATGATGCACTAGACATAGATACCACTATAAACTGCAACACTGCAGACATTGTAGTAATATGACTTAAGTTAAAAATCCAAATCACACACTATTTACGCTTTGTTAAACAGTACTCCTTTTTCAAATTACAAAAGTATCAGTGTAAACTTAAAGGGTAGATAAGTGACAGTATTCAAAAGTACGGTTTGTATACGATAAAAATGTGGTTATAGCAGATCATAAAATGAAATTTTCTTTAAAACAAACTAATTAAATTAAAAATTAAAAATTATAACACTAAATTAGGGTGGAGGTCACGGATGTCTAAAACCACTGCAAGTTAACAGCTGTGTAAACATTAGCTATCAGTTTCCGACATTGCATTATCAGTTCATTGCTACTTCAGTACAAGTATTACTAGACAAGTCAGGACGATGAACTTTTAACAGACCTAGCTGGACACTGAGATGTTGGCAAGCAACCAACTGTGTAAGCAAACCTGGCTATCACTGACCTGGCTGAAAGCTCAGATGTGGTGCAGCTAGCAGAGTCAGCAAACTGTCCATTTTTTACTTACCTAGGTGGAAATAGTGACAGCAAAGTTGGCTATTTACCAAAATAGCTGGAAACAAACATACCAAACTGTGCTATTTACTGACCATGCTTAAAGTTGGGATGTAATTAGCAGCTAGACATGTGTTACTTTTCCATATTTGGATAGAGCAAAATCTGATTTTCACAGGATTCTATATTTTTTTTATAAGTTACATTCAGTTTGCACAGAACTTAAAAGTATTTCATTAGCATTAATTTTAGCTGACCTCATTCAGACACTTTGTAATTTATAAGTTTAAATGATTGCTCAGCATCAAATTCATATATACCTCATGCACGTGATAACCTTGTATCATCAATGTTTTTTCATTATTCAATCATAAAAAAGACTATCTGGGCTCACATGTTTAGTGCCTTGTGTATAGTGATCATGCAACCTATCATAAGTGTTGAAATGATGTTTTAGTGGGGTTTAATACTCAATATTAATGGTTTTGTAATTCAGTTATAAAAGTACCTTCAAGAGAATAAAAATATTTTCTGTTGTGCCAATTTGGAGTTATTTGTTATTTAATTAACAATAAATTATATTATCTGGAGAAAAAAAAGTGCTTTATCATCAAAGCTTTGAACAGAGACATTCAGTGGAAATTATTCAGATTGCTAAAGCAGGAATATTCTTTTGTGATTTTTACAATTCAATGTGTAACTTTTGACATCAATAATTCATTTGTCTGATGTCATCGTCCACCCCAACATAAAAAACAAATATCAAAATTGGGGTGTCATGGGTCAGAGGAAACTTGGACTAAAAGCAACAGCTGTGTAAAGTGGCTAATTTAAAGGCTTGCTGTTTTCAAGTAAATTGCACGTCCCTAGGGTGTACCTCATAAGTTCTACATAATATTTATAAATGACATTATGTCAAGATATATATATATATATATATATATATATATATATATATATATATATATATATATATATATATATATATATATATCTGTTGTATTTTTTTTCTTGCAGTATGTACATTGTACTCTTCCATTTTACTGGTACATCAGCAATTTCCATCAGTAAGGAATGCATATTGCAAATTCCCAAGTAGTCTTGTTAAGAATTTTTACAGCATATTCTCATTTTTTATGACAAAATAATTCAAAATATAATGTAATAGGTATGGGTTTGTGGTACCTAGCTCTAACATAGGAAACTTCTTATCTTTCATAAGTAAATCTTTAATGCAAACATGTTCCTTTTGCTATGATATATTCTTTGTTCGTACACGGTCAAGTAACTGACGTACTGTAAACTTTGATTCTGAATATAAGCTGGAAGACATCATGGACCACTAAAGTAGCCTACAAATATGATAATGAAAATTTTCAGGACATAACCCTTGGTTAATGATGTTCAACAGTTTAACATGGCATTTGCTAGCCCAAAATTTAGCGCAATGTTCTACCACAGGGGTTCATATACTCAATTTTCTTTGTAACGAACTTCTGTGGTTCAACTGCCCACTGGCATTTAAATTAAGGCCTTCTGATTAAACCCAACCAATTTATGGCGATAACGGTACCCTAGATCCACACACAGACATGCAATAATCTGAACGATATGGGAAATAAAGGAAAAGGGAAGACAGAGATTGGAGGTTATTTTATGTGTGTGATACCAACCTGAGAAGTGCAGCAACCACCCATTGTGGGACAATCAGCTGTTTACACGCAACTGAAATTTCACAACCGTCACAGGAGATTCTGATCCAAAATAAACCTTATACCTACAGACATTGCTATGACGAAAAAGAGCAGTTACACGGCTGACACGGCTGAATGACTTTTCAATATGTATATTATCATCAGCGAATGATCACGCTTCGTAGTGTGTACATCGCTGTGCCACGGTATTTAAGTTGTTTATAAGAAATTGCTTTAACCTCCCTCCGGAAAAATTCTCCGTTTAAATTGATATGGATCTCAAAACATTTTTTAAATGAAACGCATTAAGATTTAGATCTGTTGAAGAAAAATCACCAAAATTTTCAAATCACAAGAAAAGGGGGGGGAGTTGAATTTAAACATTAAAATGTGAAATTCCATACAGTCTTTGATAAACGACGAATATACATGTTGGGGTTAATGAAGTGCATCATTGTGGGAAGGCCCAAATAGGTAAGCCAATAAATTAGCAATACGCATCAAGTCCATCAGTATCAACACAGATTGAGGGGGGGGGTATGGGGATTAATCAGACTACTAACTAGGGTGATTATTTTCAGAGGAGTTTGACTTGTGTCAGTGAAAAAAAAAACTCTTTGAAAGCAATAAAAAGCCATAATTGATACGATATGGTTATCTCGTGATATTTCGCAAATTTTCCTTTCTTTTTTTTTTATAAATATTTTTCTTTCTTCTTCTCGTTTAATTTAGGCTAGCGTAGAATGCCGTTACCGATAAGTATAGCATAACTGTCTAATCATAAAATGCTATGTTTAAATTTATGAACTAATATTTAAATAATATAAATTTTTATATAGAATGAAGAAGAAAAAATACAGCAACAATTTAAAAAAAAATAAACAAATTCGGACCTTTATCAAAATTCCATCTGGCAAGGGGACACAATCTGAAAAATCATATAAGACGGATGATGAATATATAACAAACATATGCTACTGGATTAGAGGGTGGTTTTTAATTATTTTACTTTTATCTTGTTCGACGCTTTCTGCCACTGAAGTGTGAATCGCCTTTACATACTGAATTTATCTACATTAAGTTTAATACTGACTTATATATGTGGAAGGGAGTGATTACCTGCTGAGGCATTCATTGAGATCAAAGGTAGACTATTGAAAACAGATAATAAAAATTACGGAATTGATGATCGAGTTGGTTTTGTTAATAATGGCTTCATGGTGTTATTTAATAGTGCCATACATCATTGACGGAAAGAATATTGAATCATGCCTGGAAAACGTCGACGCTGACACGACGATACTTAGCCTTGCAAAATACAGCGATGATTACTCGAGATCATCTGGCCCGTCAATGATGTTTGCAAAGGATACAACTGATCATCCAGAAAACAGAAACGAAACACCAAATCCGGCTGGAACTGGAGTTGCATCAATGAAAGAAAACTTCAACTTGGGATTTGCATCACGTCGAACAATGGTAAACGGCGATGAAGAATTTTCATGTGTGATTCCACTGCCAAGTATTTTGAATTCTTCAGAAATGTTAGAAAAGTTACATTTGGCACTAAACACACAGTGGTACCTGTTAGAAAAGCTGCACTGCTGCCGTTCATGCAGGTAAAGTAATACTGACAAAACTTTCGTTGTGGATGTCAGTAATGACTACAACACTTGCCGAAGAACAATGGTTACTCTCTTTCATAGATCAAGGTGGTAAATCAACATTGTCATAGTTAACGATGACCACTGACAGTATTCAAAGTAATGTTGCTGGTTTATTCACATGGCAGATAGCATCACACCAGGGGGTGTCAGCACCACGACATATGTATTCATCGCGTTTCAGGAAAATGCTAGAGTAGACTCGCAAGAACGAAATCCAATGGTGTTTGATACGCTTGGAGTAAGTGAAGTTTTCCTGAGAATAAATGGACATCAAGAACCTTCTGAAGAAGTGTCAAAGCTAGTACAGATCAACGATTTCTTACCATGGCATGTTCTGTTCCTTGTTTACTGTTGTGATGTATTGTCTCCAATATGTACTTATATTTACAAAAGGACTCAATTTTTGACCCATTTGAGCCCTCTTTTGGTTTACAACTTTCCTTGGCCTTTAAACCTGATTGGTATTTATTAATTCACTCTCTACCCCACAACCTTGACAACAAAACAATTAAGGGACACCTTGACCCATCACTTTGACGAACTTTTAGACACTTTTTACGCTTAGTATACAAAAATTCAACTTCTAACAATAAATAGGTGTATTCACAACCCAGGTTATTTGACCCGTATGAGATATTCTCATGTTTAGCTACCCCTTTTAATTATTATGGTACACTAACCATCAACGACTTGGTGTTTGTTGCTTGTGTGTTTGGGCGGCCTTGGGGCGTGCTTGGATCACAGGACATCTATAACCCGGAGCCATTTCAACCCCAAATCCCTACTAACCCCCTACAGCGGCTCTGGGTTTCTAATCTACTATCTACTGTATCAACAACATCTGTTCCTGACTATAAGGAAGATAACAACAAGGAAAATTGCAATCAACTGAGATAAATAACGAAGTTTACAACAGAAGTGGATAAATTGCAATTCAGCATTCGACCCCTACGTGACTGGCGCCATCTAACTATAACGAAGATATCAACTGCGACAACATTGCAATCAACTGAGACCTATAATGAAGATTTCAACAGAAGTGGAAAAATTGCAATCTACACCAACAACATACAATCTTGAACATAGCTGACTATAAAGAAGACACCGGACTTAACTAAATCAATTGCAATCAACAGAGATAAATAACGAAGACTACAACAGAAGTGGATCAATTGCAATTGAATCGAGCCAGTGGGAGGGCGTGGATTTGTGGGTGGCCCTCTTGGTGCCCTTGGCCTGCTGCTGGGTTGGGTGGCTTTCTTTCCTGTCGTGGTGTGGTAAGTCAGGGTCTTAAGGTCAAGTTCGATGCGAAAAAAGATCCAGCTCGGGATCAAGTCCCCTTACGCGAGTCGGGCTGATGGCCCAACTCGTAGGTGGGTATTGGAGGCCCACCCTCCGGGTGGGTCCTCTGGTCTCTTACGAAAGTAGGAGACTCCAAAAGTCGTCAAGCAAACGTCCATGCACATACGACTATAATTGCTTTTGCATTGCATTGCATTCTGAAGAAGTGTTACTGAATTTTGAGAATAATCATGTTGCACGTGCTTATTATCGGTTGATGACATTCATGGGATGTGATCAGAATGTTGATTCTGGTTTACAGATAACTTAGCGAGATTTTAAAATGATGTATCCGATTTATTATTTCTCACTGGAACACTTTGATTTGTTAGACAATCTGTCGTTGATATTCACTTTTGAGCTCGTGTAGCTCGACTGCCCGCTGAAAGTTATAGAGCAATCACTGTTATACTCTTAGATAAAGCAATGCTACTTGAAGGTGTTGGTTGACGAATGAGTCATTGACGCCCAGTAGAAAGCATGTAATTAAATCGCTCATGATATTATGTCATATCATCATGTTAGTGTCCGTCTGACTCTTTGTCAGATTTATAAAAAAAAAAAAACTACAATCAGTATCACAAGAGTACTGTGGAATGAAAGTATCTCTGAAAAAACAAAACAAATTCAAGGTGGTGCAAATAAATTATCATTGTCAGAACTTCATCTCAGGCACTTCAATGAAGGCAAACAATCAAAGAAAGGTATACGACTTAATCTTTCTGCAGATGCCATTAAAGACATCGCTACGACGAGTGGCATATTTTCACTTCTCGCACCTATACCAGCGTTGATAGCCGCTGAAGCCCAAGCTGTTTCAAAAGCAGCTGAACTTGATGCTGTTGGAATTACTGCTAGAATTGCATTTTTAAAAAAAAACAACAGGACAAGGAATAAAAACCTCCAAAAATAAGGGAAACGGTGTAAGACTGCCAGGAACTCTTTATTCGTGGTAGAGAAACGGTTTAAGACCTTCCCATACACTTCACCGATTCTTCATATGCCCAGTTTTGATTTGATTGATGCTGCTAAATAAAACTAAACATCAAAAACTTCAGAGGTGTTTTTATGCGTGATCAGTTACTGCACAAACCAAACAATGTTGCGCCTGTTATTAATAATCTTGGTATTTAAAAAAAAAAACTCTGGCCAAAGTACTCATTGGGTTGCATGGGCGATTGATCCACGTCGAATTGTTTATTTCGATTCGTATGGACTAATATTACCAAAAGAATTTTTAAAATATTTGAGCAGTGATAAAATAGCTCCGATCTGATATTCAACATTACTAACACAGACAATAACAGATCCGCCAATATGTGGCTGTGAAGTACTAGCTGTATTCGACGCTGTATCATCAACAACAACACCATATCATAAAGTTGTGCACGAGTATACATCGTCGTCCAAAGTTTTAAACAAGCATAAAAGTACAATGTTAACTATTTACGAGAGATCTGTTAAGACTAAAACCCAACAAACAGGTGAATTATCAAAATACGCTACTCTTGATCAGATCAGAAATGAAATTGATGATTTTTTTAAAAAAAATCTTGTAAGTCGTTATTTTTCAGGATGAACAAGGACGATCAAAATCAAGTAACGTCCAAGTATCTAACCTCCTCGTACGAATTACAAAAACGTTGCAGGACAACATTGTTATATTTGTTGAAAACAATAAAATACAATACTCAGGAAATTCAATCAACAATTATGCTAAGAAAACTGGCAATTCATTCACTGGTAACATTATGAATCTAAATAAAATTACCGGCCTTGGAAATCGGGCCACGGACGCTGACGCTGCAACAAAAAAAAAATACATCAATGATCAAGATTCTAAGTTTATATGAGTTAAAGGTGGTGTAATAGGCGCATTTCTCGATATGAATAATAATGGAATTAATAATCTCAGAACACCAGAATCGGATTTTGACGCTGTAACAAAAATATGTAGATGATAGCAATATCTCGACGATAGCGACAAGTAATGAAGGAATGACAACATTCAGATTTGAATTTTCTAATCATGTACTAACATGTCTGAATTTTTGTTGGAACGTAAACAGAACCATTAATGAAATTTTTGAAAGTCCAGTGGTTATTGGTATATGCCTTATCATGGAGGAGTTTCGGAGATTATTCTCAATTTAGTCATGTAAAGCTAGAATCGATCTTGGTAAACTGACTAAACCTAAATTTAGTTTTTAGATGCAAGATCTGACTTTAAATAATAGGGATATAATCGATCTTTTCCGTGAAGCCAAGAAGAAATTTTGCGTTTATGGTGCAGCTCATGTGTTGTAAACATTCAGAATTATTGCACGCAACACTTAAAGTTTTGTCGATACTAGAATGAATGACGAGCGAGCAGCAAAAATTATTAACTATCTCGATAATCAAAGATATTATTCTTAAAAAATTATTGTAATGACATACGATAGGACTTAGATTACCCGTCACAACCGTGACCCTGTCCGATTTCAAATTGGAAAAAATATTGTCATGTTCAATAAAAATTCCAAACCATGAGTGTTGAATGTTATTGACAAAACTTGTTATGAACAAGTGTATCCTGTGACTGCAGTTATGTAGGCCATGTATCCTTTAAATGATAAATCTAGCTTTGCTGATCGCAAGCCGACGATATTTTCTCGCTTAAATTGTGTAATTGAGCAAGTTACAGAACACTTAAAAACGTGATACGTGAAATGGATTTAACGGATTTGCGACGTAAAAAAATAAATGAGTGGGCAGAAATAGTTAAAGATATCGGAGCGTCTATCAGCGACGTTGCTGAGCTGGGAAAGAAATTAAAATTCCCAATACACTGTAATAGTGAAGATGTTAACCGGAGAGATGTGATTCAAGAGGAGTCCCGCTAACAATCATTGATCATAACGCACACGAGTGGATTTCCAAGGTGATGCTATTTCCACGAGACAGAACAGTTAAATTTTATAACGATTATATGTTTTATTTTATTAAAAATTTCAGTAATAGTGACCCTGAGTCTGTTTGGTTATTTCAGAGATCCGATTCTGTGAACTATGATCAGTTTGTACGGCTTAATGGAGATATTTATCGTGCAGAATCTCTCCACGAAGAAATAAAAAAATCTTGCTTTAAAATATATCCCTGACAGCGTCAGAGTTGGACAATTATTGAGTAATTATTTTACCGTTCTCTCAGTTGCTGTTAAATTTGCTCAGGAGACAAATTCATGGTCACCGACAAGATCAAGATTTCTTGACAAAATACGACACAGCTGTGTAATACGGATACAGTGGATTGGAAAATACTAAATTCGATTGTAAGGATGTTATCTCAGTTGATATGGTAGCATGTCATCCTGGAAGTTTTCTTGAATACGGAGAGTATTCTGGATTCCTTAAGAGATTTGGACATCTAACGCATGAGATGACAAGAGTTGCAATAAATAGACCCATGCCAGATTTTCATTTGATCGGATTCGCCTGTATAGAGTCGTTTTCTTTTACGGACAATCTGCATCCGATTGCTTATGCATTGTTAGTACTATCACAATATATGGTTAATAATCAAATGTTAATATCGTTGGTTGTAAGTGATGCAATAATGTCGTATCATTCAAATCTGGTTACCAAAATTCCCAGACGATGTCAAGGAAAATTCCGATGAAATTGAACATGAAATTAAACTTGCAATTGATCTCGGCAGAACAATAATCGGTAAGTTCTCCCAGAATTGTTTATGAGATCATAAACAAAATTGTACAAGTTAAAATATGGACGATGCTGAACTTGATTTTAAAACTGCTTATACAACGGAGAAAACACATTTATAAGTAATTCTTATTTGTCGGATGGAACTAAATTAGGTACAATTGTGAGTTTCATTGATGATGAGTCACATCAATTTACTCATTTAAAATCTTCAATGTTAGTATAAGTTTAAATAAATTTATTACCCATGATAAACAAATTTCCTGATATCGCGGTTAGAGTTGCCACATATTCATTTATATAAATAAAAAAATATGCGGATTTGTTAAAACAATTACAATTTGGTGTTGATGCATCATGGGGCGAATGAAATATAAAACGAGAAAATATATTTAATTATTCTGAATCTGCCAACTTTGAAATTAAAGTAAACTACTTCAAGAATAATAATCAAGTATCAAAATCATCATCGACAGCTATGCTGTGGCCATCGTGTATCATCCTGTGGTCAGACATAAAACAGTTTATTTTAATGGGCATGGTGGTTCTGGTAAAACAACGCGTGAGATTGAATGATTCAGCAATTGTTCAGATACTGTTGTTTTGATACCCATACCAGACTCGCCAGAGAAAAGAACGAACAAGGAGTAAAGCCTCATACTTATCATAGTTTCTTTTGATGGTGTCGAGACTCATGGAATACACAGTGATGGGTGAAAATATATTCCTAAGATTATTGTATGGGATGAAATTTGTACGGTTTCGTTGGAACTATTAAAAACGTTTCTTGATTGATTTTTGATGAAAAATACTGCTGTGATAAATTATAGCGATCATGGTCAACCGCCACCTTTTGTTGGACAGTCTCTATACGAATGGTTAAATACATTTTTAGATTATTACGAAGAAGTAACTGATGATCATAGAGCTATTGGTGAACCACTGTAATATTAAAAAGTTAATCAGACTGCAGCCAGATAAAAAATACAGTGTGAAATTTAATGCGTAAAGTAATTCCAGAAATACATATAAATGATTTTTGAATTTGTGGAGGCCTGCTGATTTAATAGTTACAACTAGAAAGATAGTCTGTGATACAACATCAACAACAATTATTTATGTTACATAAAAAAATTCAACTCTACCTGTATCATTATATCATCCTCCAGCTGATACTAAATGACATAATACTGACGTTGAGATTCCAGGTTGTGGTGATAAACAAAATCTCGTGTTAAATGATATTGTTTTAGTTCCTGTCAGTGCTGTTGAGAGTGCGTTAACGATGGACAAAACTCCACGGACACTAGGATACGCTATAACAATTCACTCGTCACAGGTATTAACTATTTCTGATATAAATAATTGGATTGTCGATGGTCGGATCGAATGGTCAAATTTAGTTTATCTCGCAGTGTCTCGAGTCAGAAAAATATCTCAAGTGCGAAAAGGTATAGAGTTCACATAAACTAGTAATCAAACTACGGACGTCACTGATGTAATAAGAAAAAAGTTAGCTGGTTAAAAGCAATGTGACAAAAAAGCGTAACTTAGATCTCGACGCTTAAATTATTATGACACTGAAACAACGTCAGAATAATCATTGCGCGAGCTGTAACACAGTAATGTTGTGGAAGTATTCGAATAATAATACAATAAAGTTTACTGTAGATAGAATTAATAGTAGTCTTGGTCACACACTCGAAAATATGATGCTAACTTTTTCTTGAATGTAATAGACGTCGAGGAGCCAATATACAAAAGTGAAGGTGGTGGTAATTGTGTCTTCAGGAATTTATTGTAATTGTTCACGTACAAATCCACGTTGAAGAGCAGCTGAATCTAGTCAGTAAATTGCAGGTCAACCGGTGGATCTTACACGCTGAAACTTTTGTGTGTGGTCACACTCCAAATAGGATCAGTTTCTCAATTTTACCACCAAGTTCACCAGGTTCATATAAATATCTTGCAGTCACATTACCTTGTACTGGTTGTTTTGAAAAGACGTCACTTCGGTGCATTGGTATATATTTCTTTGTGATCGCATTGATGGGTTTCATAGAAGTTTCATAAGTAATTTCATTATTTAATGCAGCTATCACACTTGGTAATCTTGCAACCCATTCACGAGATTTCTTGTCTTTTTGAATTTTATTCAGATATATTTCATTTGCATACTGATAGCTAAAGAACCGCTCAGCAAGTATTTGATTAAATCGTTCAACGATGGCCTTATCGCGATGAATTGCGGTATGTCCTCGTCTGATGTTAACGTCATGGGTTTTTTTATTATCAAAGATGATACTGCACCCAGAAATTCCTTGCCAAGATCAATAAATTCGTTCAAAAGCAGATGCAACTTCAGTTATGTTTTAGTTGATAGTTGTTCTGCTTCTTTATTTCTTCTTGCAACGTCAGCAACAGTTAACGCGTATTTGTATGTGCATGGTTGACATCTACCAGTTTTATGGTATCGTGTGGTAAAAACAAAATGTCTGTTTGAGGAACTTTATTGGGAGAGCTGACATCAATATGTGCGTCCTGAATTTTCGTAGGTGGTAGTAGATAAATTTGCCATATTGCCTGTCGCGCTAACCAGTTTTCAGCAACAGAACGTGAGACACCTGCTGCATAAGCAAGTTTACCAATCGCTGCACCACCCCTCCGATATCCTCTTGGGCTATAATAAACCGATTCCATTATTTTGACAATAATCAGTTGATTAATTAACAGCCCCTAGCACTAGTTTTTCTTGCATCGCAGATTGTACTAGGAAGTTTGCAAGTTTTTCTCTGAGAGATTTATTTTTTTATGGAATTTAACTAGTGAATCAGCTTTAAGTCAGCTATGTGACGCTGTTGTAAATCTTTACTTTTATAAGCAACATTATGAACATGACATGATTGATCAATCGCATTTATTGGATGCTCTCCAGGTCTTGGCTGATCTTGTTAGTCAAGTCTAATATCAAGTAGAGTTCCCAGTCCATAGCAATCATAGCCGGGTAGATGTTTCTCGCCAGGGTATTTAGCCCATTGATAACATGGTAATTTTCTAATGTAGCAGTGATATCTGCACCTATCTATTCGAGACGAAATAAATCTGTATTTGCTTATGCCATATTTCACACACTTGCCTGTAAGCGCACGCCTTTTATTTATTTTTTTTTTTTGTTATTGTTGTTAATCCATTTTTGGGGTAGGTGGTATACATCGAACAAATTATTTATTATATTTTTACAACATGGATATTGTTGACTGCTCAGCGACACGAAAACAATAGACATTCAGATATCATCTAGCGCTACCGAATTCTATCAGAGCAAATATGATTTGGCCCATCTGCGTTTGGGAAAACAAAGTTATTACTTAATCTAATATGAGATGGCTCAAGTGGGATACGTTATATTTAGTAGCATAATCTATAAATGATCAACGATGTCATTAAGTACTTAAAGATTTTAATGAAAATGCATAATTGTTGGATAAGGATTGGTAATGATATTATTGCTTTTATTACCGATATTGATGAAGCCCCATCTGTAGATGACCTCGATGTCATTTATTAATAATCTCGTGGTATGTGTTGATGTGTTGCTTGACAAACAATCATATCCAACTCGGGTATTTTCTCGAGTCAGACAGAAAAATACTGACGTGATTTATATTACACAATTTACACAAATACCTAAAGTGATCAGAGATAACTGCAATATTTTAGTTGATAAAATATTTGGTTGAGATACAGCAGCAGAGATGTTAACGACCAACAGTGAGTATCCAACGAGTTAACGAACACGCACAAAAAATGAAAACACTCCTGTCAAAAGATAAGTAACAAAATGAGCTAAACAAATTAGAGAAATCTCGACCGGTTAGAGGCTTCGGTTTGACGTTATTGACCTTGTATTTTTTATCCTTTGTAGGAACCTTTTTTTCTCAAACAAATGACATTCTAGACATGTGGTCTGTTCACCCTTTCTGCTGCTAATGGTCAGAGGTCATTCTGGGTAAAACGGTCCCCATATACAATGAATATTGATGGCTAAATATGCTAAGGCATATTTTCGGCAACTTGCATTACAGTTCATGCCTTTTTTAAATTGATACCGAACAGTTTGCATTTGTTTCTTAAATGTATGTGTGCGTGCGTGCATGCGTGTGATAAATATGAATGAATTGAGCATGAATGATAAATATGAATGAATTGAGCAAAATGTAATTCTATCCCGACTGAACCCTGACCTTACGCGAATGGACATCACTCGTACAAAGAGACAAAAGGTCTTGATTTACCTCGCCATTATAAAAACATTTCGATGTCATTTGACCACAAGACATGGTATCAAATTAGAGTGTACATAATATGGCACTTACCTGTATCCTATACTCTGTGAATTATATTGCTCTGCTTATATCAACGCTTACAAAATAACATTATAATAAAAATAAAAACAAGACTTAGCAGACAAAACAAATGAAGACTTGTTTTGTCCTCTAGTTGGGAAGATTTGTGATTTTTCGGCTAATAAAATAATGGCTTAATTGTTCGGTTTATTAGTAGCATACAAGTGTAATGGTCGGACAACTCAACCACTTGAAACAGGTTAACACAAAGTTTAGAAACAAACCTAGACCATGGACATGTGACCTATCACCACGTTCAAAACCAAGTCTTCCAGAGATATGAGTCAAAATAAAAATAAAGAACTATACTACTCATGCGTGACCATCTTTCAATTAAAGAGAATATTGCGCCGATGCTAGATCTAAGGGCCACTTTAACCAATTTCCAAGTTTTATAAAACGCGTGAAACAAGTTGAAAAAACAAACAACGCCAGAGACAACATTTTTCAAAATTTGTCAAAATCGACAACCCATTTACAAACAGTGTCATAATATCATGTGCCGTCATTTATTATACTTTTAAAGACACTTTTGACAAATGATTTTTGTTTCCTTTCAAAATTTGTCAAGAAAAATTGGATCAACAGAATCTTTTAACAAATACCAAACGAACTTTCCCTTGCTTTATTAATATTTTCTCTGAAGACTTTGTCTAAATCTGTTATTATATATTTGTTATTGTATTCTCAGTGTATTGTAAATTATTTTAATTTTGATCTGTTTGATTCTTTTGTAATACGAATGTAAGTTTTCAAAATTTCGGTCTCTTCGCATCATACATTTATAATTCTAGATTCATATCAACTATTTTTTTTAAAATTACTTTTTCGACAGCATAAACAACCTCGCATTTCCCGTTCTTTTTTTTAGGGTATATATTCTTCACTAATGTGTAAATAAAGTCTCTGCATCGCTTGACTGTTGGTCGGTTGGTTTCATTTTTATTTCATCTTAATCTGTAACTTATTATTTTCACTGCACTGCTGGTGCAACTTAATTAAGGGCTTTGATATACACTCTTGCGGGGTTATCTTCCTCAGCTTTTCGGAAACATTTAAGATGAAAAGAAATGCACAGCACGAAACAGTAGTTTGGAGATCCTCAATGGAACTAAAATAACTTCAAAGCGAATTATGTTTGTTATATAACACTGACAGAGAGGCGCGAGGGAGAAGCGTGTTCTAGAACAAGAAGACGAAATATAGGCGTAAACTTAAATTAACATTGCAATAAATAAATAAAGTACGCTGCTAAACAACGCCATGATGTCATTGTTAGCAAATCCAAACTTTTCACCGTGGTCATAATTGGTATTAGCAGCTTGTTTGGTATAGATTTTCAGGTTGCTTTTTTTAAAATTACTCACAATGGATAAAATACCGAGACGTATCATGCATTTATAATTCTATGCGATCTTTATAGTTAGGTTCCTTTCTGAAAATCTTCTTTATTCGATCTATCTTTAAATGCACTTCCATGTTAAACGCAGGATCAGATAATAATTTAAATGATACCATTATTTTCGCAAAACCAGTTTCGCCATATATCGTTTTGTAGCCAATTGCTTCTAGACTTAGTCAACAGCCATAATCCGATATTACTTAATCAGTTAGATGTTGTTGATTAGCTTTAAAGTCCAGCTAAGGTCTTACTTTTATGCTGGAAGTGTAATCGACCTTGGTTAAATTTTTGGTTATCGAGCGATGAATCTTCTTAGTCGGTATCGAATCGACTGAACCGCTCGCAATCCGATATTTTTCCACTGACCCGCAGCAATCTTTCTGATTTTATCAACGGCTCACGTAGCAATCTGTTTGGTGATTTGGTGCAGCACGCGAAGACAAGTTGAGAACACCTTCAGTGCGCATGTAAACAATTAGTAAACAACATTACCAAGGTTGAGGTATATTAGTGTTACTAAATCTTGCGCATGCTCAGGTATAAGAAGCAGTTAAAATGTCACTGTTCTATGCGTTCCGTTCAGGGACATTTTTTGTCCACTAATATACCTCCAAGAGTTTCATACGCGTTCATAATACGTACTGGTATCACACATCCAGATACAATTGTCGTCTTATTCAAATATCCGGTCTAGCTCAAATGTGCAATTGTATTCTCCAGATTTCTTCGAACAATCAAATGCCCATATTGGTCCATGATGACTATGATGTCGTGGTTGAGGCTACAGAGATATCTTATGATAATTATTATTGCCATAAACATCATCATTTTAGCGACATTGCTGAAGCAAACTGTCAGTAATAGCAGGGTTCAACTGTTTCGATTTTTCCGAGGGCTTAATGTTTTGGGAGAAAAAATGTAAATCTAAAATAGTTTTAGGAAAAGTAGTGTTGCTCTGATTGGAAAAATATGGTGGATTTTGTTTTGCTGATCTTGTAATAAATGAGAAACTCAATATCTTCGTCTGATCGTTGAATAATCGAAGTAATATACCAACTTGTACACGACCGCCGCTTGTACAGTGAAATCCGAAGAAACACAATGCCCTGCACAACTTATATATTGTACACAAAGCTTCTGTGCCTTTGCAAATGAACATTTTTAACAAAACAAACAAATTTGACAAACTGGCGTAGACTCTCCGTTTGTAAATATTTCACAACCTTACTCAAACGGGTAGTTGGTTGTTCCATATATCATGTTGCCAAATGCATATCTGTAATTAATTTATTCTTGATGAACTTTATTTCTACCACTATAATCGCTAATTACATCATCGTCATTTTTTCATTAGAATACACTACTCACGTCATCCACACTGAATGGCATACTCATCGTTAGAAACTTCATTTTTTCTACACAATATCATATAAACCTTTCATGTTTTTATCTGAGGACTGACAGTCTGCATTTTTCCCCAAGATAATCCTTAATGCAATGCACTTTTTAAGAAAATCCAAATATAGATTTGAAACATCATACAACAATTTTATGCACATTCCTACCTGACAAACCTGCATAATGCATGTAAACGGAACAGCGATTTAACCTTTCTGTAACATCAGACTCACTCCATAACGCTTCTAATATGATCCCAGAATTAGATATACCCATGAATCTTTTCAACATAATATATACTTCTATCCGTATCCAGATATGATGTGTTAAAACGAGGAAAAGACAAAGAAGATCAACAAGATCTAACTTTTTATGAATAGCAGCTAGTGTGACAAACAATAATTAACACTCTCGCGCAGCATTCATTTCAACTCTTAATCTTGGTTACAATATGATCGTTGGGGTTATTTATAATGTTAATAGATTCAGCATCAGACATGAGATCTGAAGATATCATAAAGTTGATTTAGTAGCTCTTTTAAAGATTGATAATCTGATAACACTGACTTTACTACCAGACAAATATTCAGCAAATAAATTAGTGTTAGCGATCCTAAGACACACACACACACACACACACACACACACACACACACACACACACACACACATTCGATAGTACTGATACAAATTCAGAGAAAAAAAATCGTGGTAGCAATGAACAAAATCAAACGCACTCTAGCGAAAGAGAACAAGGTGTATTCAAATTCGATTGATCAATGCAAATAAATTCACCAAAGAGAATAAGTTTAAACCTAATAATTAAATAAAAAAGTTTCAGTGAGCAAATAAATCATGGCAAAGAATCTATGAAAATTGGAAAAGAAAGAAAAAAAGCCCTGGATAGATAGATAGATAGATAGATAGATAGATAGATAGATAGATAGATAGATAGATAGATAGATAGATAGATAGATAGATAGATAGATAGATAGATAGATAGATAGATAGATAGATAGATAGATAGATAGATAGATAGATAGATAGATAGATAGATAGATAGATAGATAGATAGATAGATAGATAGATAGATAGATAGATAGATAGATAGATAGATAGATAGATAGATAGATAGATAGATAGATAGATAGATAGATAGATAGATAGATAGATAGATAGATAGATAGATAGATAGATAGATAGATAGATAGATAGATAGATAGATAGATAGATAGATAGATCCCACATTTCCTTTGTCATGAGTACATATTACATTCGGATGGTACATACTAGTCCATCAATTTTATACTGCACATACATAAACTGTTTGTATCTCAGTAATATTATGTATATTTAACTCGTTTTGTTGCTAGTTATTTTATTCATTATTTGCTATTTGCTTGACTTTGTCCAAAAATCTAGTTCATTTTCTGCATGACCTGAATCATTGATTTTGGTTTACCAGAACAATGGAAATTTCCCATGAAGTGCCCGGTCTACCTGTTGCTTACCATATCTTTAAAATTTTTAAGATCATTTGTAAACAACATAGTACATAGCTAATTTTTGTCAATGATTATAGATTACATTTTCAGACTTTACATCAGGACATTGTTTTTCCTTTGGGACCCCCCCCCTCATCTACCTGAGTAGATGAATAGGCATCTTCACAAGCCAGGTTTCAGATATGCTAATCTGTGTATATCTTGGTAGATCGATCCGATAATTCATTGCTTTGTACTATCGACATCTATTTGATTTCACTAGTTGCATCCCTTAGTATGTAGCCAATAGAATAATGTGCAGCAACGGTGCACAGTAAATTGCTTGAAAATGGGGGGAAGGGTCTATGGTGGTGGGGTGGCAATTGACAGATGTTATGAACTTCTAGGAGAGCGACCTGTGTAAGGTGAAGTTGCTTGCATTTGCAATGGAGAGAGTGATAACTCACCTTTATGCTACTTTTATGAACTGTGTATGAAATTTCATTGGATATTTTACTTGTGGAAATAGTACCTGATCGAAATACGTATTTATCCAAAATGAAATAAAAATCATCCTGAATTAGTCTAAAGTACACTATCTTTTAGCAGTTATTAAAATATATAAAACGAATTTTGTCAAATTAGTCAATGCTAGTTCCTGAAAGTGCATTAAATGCAATGCCAAAAACATAAATGTAAAATAGAAGTTTTTGGTTCCTTGCTTTATAATTTACCTCTGAAATCCACGAAGTGAAAATGACCAATTAGCACTGTTTTTACATGAGTACATCTGAAGTAAGGCCAAGCTGTATACTCTATAACCTCTATTACACAAATCAATCATACAATAAATTAAAACTAAAAGACAAAGTTCTTTCAACAATACCAAACATATATAACAACTTTTCTTTAATATTCAGTATAACCAGTGAAGACAACCGGTTCTTGTTTCTCAAAGATCTAAATATGCAAAATATGAAATTGTTGGTCGCCACAGCGTTGACAGTGACAAACGATAAATGTGAGATCGATTTTGATTGGATGTAGTGAATCCAATAACATTCACGCACCCAAATTACGGATATAATGGATGGATCCACCAAGGTATAGATAGGTTAACATATCAAAACCTTGGCTATAGAAAATGGTTCATCGCGTCTTTATTTTTAAATTTAAGTAAATGGACCAGTCCTTGTTTACAAATTAGAAGGAAATTTGAATTGTGAAATGACCTAAATCCGGAGCATTTTGTAGTGTCATGAGTCAGTCCTGTGACAATATGTATATAAAGAATAAATAAATAATTTTTCATATTTCGGGTTCATTGTGAATTAATTCAAATATATTCTAGATTAAATCTTTGCGAAACAGCAGGATTATTCGTATGTCGGTACATTCAAGACCATTGGTACATCAACACTTTTAAGAGCGGAATTCATTCGGAATACTCTATAAATATTTACTCTTGATATAAATTAAAGGATCAGATGGGATATGATTCTCAATACTTTGAGTTCTTTAAGATTTTAATTTATAACTTCATAAATTAAATAATTAATTGAATTTTACAAAACTTGTTGGTTTTGCTTTTCTGCTACTTTGTTAAAGACCAAAGAGTCGTTATAGACCACAAACCTTCCTGTAATGATGAAGATGGTCAGCAAAGAAGGGCGAAACTTGTTAACTGTACATTAGCTATGTAGAAAAAACAAACAAACAAACAAAAAAAAAAAACAATTCGGGTATGTGACCCATTCAATTTAATTATTTAATTATAAATAGATACATTGATTGAAAGTCTCTTGAAGGTGTCACATATGGCAGAAATGTCATAAAGGAATGACACTTTGGCCACAATCATATGTAACTCATTATCCGACTTTATAAACCAATTTTGATATAAGATATCCTGTAATCTTGATCAGATATATACAAAATTATATATATATATATATATATATATATATATATATATATATATATATATATATATATATATATATATATATATATATATATATTGACTTTTGCTTTATAACTTATAAGATATCTAAAAATCTTTTATAACATCGTGTATAATTTGTAAAATAACTTCTCTGGCTTATAAACTATATTCCAAAACGAAAAGAGTCACTATAAACTATACAATTTATAAGGTATATAATTTATACAATATCTTAAAAGTTTTAGACATATCTACATGTAAATATGAGCCATCTGTATTAAATGTTATAAATTACTTTGAAAGAGATTATAAAAATATAGCCTGATGTGTTATTAACTTCTATCAGATATATTCTGTATTTTACAAGAATATATTTTGCCAATATATGATGAATTTAAATGTAATTAAGTAAAATTAGTCATATAAACTGTATTTGAAACACATTTCTTAAAGTGTAAGTACACAATATCAGTCCATGTTCAACGTAAGCAGCCCAGTTTCTACTTGTCCAGGCGAATGACCTAGTTCGTATTATCGCGGTCAAAGTTCTTTCATTCTCAGTGCATCTACATCACCATGATTCTGATCCAAGCATTTAATTTGGAATATTCTCCAGAAATCCAGAAGCATAAGAGGCAGCATATAAAACAGATTTTAAAGAAACAAACAAACAAACCAAACAATAACAGTAGTCTGAAAATTTACCAAATGTAATTTGAGCTGATGGAAAGGGGAAGAAAATGGGAAATAAAGTCACAACGTTTACGGAGGAGCAGTTAGAGGCGTATCAGGTCGTTAAACAGGACCAGTGGTTAAAAGATTTATAAATTAATTTTAAAAAATCAATGTGGCTATGTAGGCACGTGTATCATGTACTCATTTTCATTTAAATTGTTGTTCTAATGTTTAATACTGTAATATAGTTGAACCAAAGTCTATTTAGTCCGGATTGTTTAACGCTATCCACCTTAACTGTGATCAAAAAAACATCAAGACGAAAATGAATGATCGCTATGGAATCTTACAATACAGATATTGGCCAAATATTAAAGTGGGTCAAGAAAAGAGCACTTTGGGTATATTGTAACAATATAGGGTAAATACGAATTTTATTTTAACATACGTAGCTTTAAGTGTGACATCACAGCGAGCGACAATCAATTCAGTTTGAACTGAATCACACACAAGGTTGACTTCCTTTAAAAATGTACACGTACATTAATTACCATTGATTTTTTCGTATGTATTAATTCGGCAATTATATAAAAACCTTCCAAGAAATATGGATGTACGATGATGAAAATAAATTGGGTAATAACCATTTAAAATTATGTCATCAAATTCTAACAAATTTACTCCCATTACTGAAATGATGCTGAACATACCTATATGACCTGTATGGTTTGTACTATCATATACCATATAGAACCAGAATCAATTATTCTGTTGTAGTGTTGAAAGTTCAGGGGGAAAATCCTCCTTTATGTTTAGACAGAGAGTGTTTTTAAAGTATAAGAGGAATCTAAAGACACGAAAGAAGAATTTGCAAAAAAGAAGTAGCAAAACTTCTTGTCACAAACATATTGTGTAAAATTCACAGTGAGACTGCTGAGAATTGTGATTACTTAAGTTGGGTATTACTTTAGACAAAGTTTCATTTTCAAACAACAGCCACAGAAAGCAATTGGCAAACTAAAAAGTTTCACTGGAATTCTAAAATATCTCTTACTCATCACAACCCATGGAATGATCATTTTGTATAACAATCTCCATATCAATAATTGTTTTGTAGTCTTGCTTAAGATTTAAACTGGTAGACAATGTGCATAAAATTACCATACTCACCCTTAATATGCTCAGCTCAATTTGCTAAGTATTCCTGAAGAGATTATCAACAAAGATATTGCCTACTGTGTCAGGTTGTACATGGCTTGGCTCACAAACACTTCACAGAAAACTTCTCATTTAAGTCTTGAGTGATTTCCCACCCCACAAGTTCCAGAACTTGATGGATATATTGATAGAGATCACTGCAGTTCTATTTAAGTGATTGGGGTTAGGGACAGGGATTGATCTCCCACTAAATGCACAATCCACCAGCATCAAAATTTATAAGCAGAAATGTGTCCAGTATAAAATCTTTAAGAGATTTATTTTATATTTAATGATAATACTGTAGTACTGTTCGAATTGTTCTAGAAACTTTTTGGTATGAATGTTTCTTATGCTATGTTTCATATAAAAAAATGTAATTATATACTTAAGTGTGAAATATAGAAACTTATTGGTGGAATAATGTTTGTAATGTTTTCATTCATTTCATTTTTCATAGGTGAAAATATAAGATTACCATCATGCCATATGACACTTGGTTATACGTGCCTACAAATATTATACCTGCAGCAGAAAAATGAGCACTTTGTGAGCTAGAACAAATAATTAGAAAGTGTATTACGTTTCAAACTTGGAAATTAATTTTTGCTCAAGAAATATGACTAGATATTGTTCGCATTTCTTGTAAGCTGTTTTTGCTTACTTGACAACAGCAATAAACCCACTGTGTTGCATTACTGAATGAAACTTGCAATGTTTTCAAACCAGTAGTTCACAAAATGTCAAAAAATGTAATTTACTGTAATAGAATATATCCACCCAATTCTACTGTTCTCAAAAGTCAATAATATTTATATATCATCTCATGAAGTGAGGAGAATTTAAGAAAGGGGGGTTAATATGCTGAAAAAAGAATTTAATCTTCTAAGCTTTAATTCTGAAGCAAGTTTGGTATATAAGAAGATAATTTTCTTTGCCACTCATTACAATATCAAGTTTTTTTTTATACACGATGAAATATCTCTGGCAACACAGCTGTATGTATTGTATGTGAAGTATCTAAGTGTTTTATGTTGATTTTTATTTCATATTAAAAATGATGCTAGCAGCTGCCTTGCTTGGTGCTTGTCATTAAGATGATAGTATTAGGACTAAATAGTCAGGTGTTGGGATGGGTGGGACATCATGCTACATGCCTGCAGCATGATGCCCCAGTGCTATAAACTACCACACCATAGACATAGTGATATGAGTGGAAAATTGTTAAAGCTATGTAAAAAGTCCAAATCACACACATATTTTAATGATCTTTACTTGATAAATTGTACTTGAACCTCTCCGTTCATTTTTTAAAACTGTTATGTAATGATTTTTTTTATATATGTACCTGTTTTTAAGAAATATTTAACTAACAATTGACATGGTATGAATTGGAATTGAAATCCATTCAAATCTGAGATTTTATTTATAAGTTTGCACCTTCAGTTTACATGTATTTTTCGTCACAATTTTGTTTTGATATTTGTTTTCACAGTGAATTGAGATATAATTATATGGCTTTGGATGATAACTCTTTTATTAGAATAATGTCAGCATTTTCAATGTTTGTATAAATACATTAAAAAATTAAAGTATATGTATTGGGAATATTATGGCATAGAAAGTTGAAGAGAACCTAATTTACATAAATCTGACAAAAGATCATAATTTGAGGCATATTGCTATTTATCCATGGTCAATTGTCAACATACAGCTCTAAATAATCTTTATAATAATTTTGTGAATTTTGAAACATTTTAGGAATTATCATGGTGGTTTCCATTTAAAGCATTTCTACTATTGTTTAAAGTATTACCAATAGTGGAATAATATCCAATTAAGTTTACTACTATCAGTTCTAATCATTTACCAAAATTTTTGTTGCATTCCTTTATGTATAAAATTCACCTAATGTGGATCTGTACTTTGCTACTAATTTTAGTAAGAACATAAAGTTTGTTACCATTGTTAGTAATTTAGTGCTAAGAAATTTGGAGTAAAGCACCTTGCCAAAAACACAGCATGGTAGCAATATTAAGGCTGATCCATTGGTGGATTAAAACCCGTACTCTTGTGTTCATTAGTCTGACATGCTAACTTCAGAGCCACAGTGGTTCCTACTATTTGCAGTAGAAATGCAAACTATATTTGGTTAAAGAGAATGGACACTATGTTATTGGCATGAAGAGATTGAAATTCCTCAAAACCAATGAAAATATTTGCCATACAGGATAGCAGATATACTTTCTAATATAAATGTTTTTTTTCTCAAATTAATAATGTTCTTTTATTCTTAGTATCAATCAGCTAGTTACATTTAATAAATTCATTTCAGTCTTACTGGTTACATTTTTTATAGCATCTGAAAAGTATTTGAAAATCAATGTATCTTTTTTTTCAGGATTGTACATTATTCACAAGGAAAGAAATATTGAGGTATGATGGTTCCTTTGTCATATTATGCATTGAAAAACTTGGCAAACAGTTTATGATTCTCAACCACCCATAAGGTGGTTGTATGACACTGAGCAAAAGACAGTATAACGTTTTTTTATGCAAAGCATATCTTTAACTTAAAAACTACAAAGATTCTTGGTTGTGGAATAAGATAGCTGAAAGATCATTCTTATGTTTAGCCAGGTATGAAAGGTACCAGTAAACCAACTTACAAAGTATATGACAAAGTTTAAATGTAAGAAGGGGTGGGGTGACTGACACTAATTTTACATGGTTTAAGCAGTTTAAAAAAAGAGTTATTTCTTGTATAATTTGGTGCAGATTACAAGACACAAAGCTGGAATACTTTATTATCAGGAACAGGACCAGGTTCATTAAAATCTCTTATGAGGAGTCTCTCTCTCTCTCTCTCTCTCTCTCTCTCTTCTCTCTTCTCTCTCTCTCTCTCTCTCTCTCTCTCTCTCTCTCTCTCTCTCTCTCTCTTTTAGTCAGTCCTCTCTCTCTCTCTCTCTCTCTCTCTCTTCTCTCTTCTCTCTTCTCTCTCTCTCTCTCTCTCTCTCTCTCTCTCTCTCTCTCTTAGTCAGTCAGTCAGTCCTCTCCCTCCCTCTCTCTCTCTCTTCTCTCTTCTCTCTTCTCTCTTCTCTCTCTCTCTCTTAGTCAGTCGGTCCAAGACTGATGATTACTATGCATATTGCTATCCAGTCTGTACAAGTTTTATTTAGTACAAGTTTTATTTAGTACAAGTTTTATTTATACCCAAACACATTCAAGACCAAGTAAATGAAGATCAGATCATATAATCGCAGTAACTTCTGACAAGGGCAGCTGCTCCTAATCATCTCATCCTTGTCAAAATAATCTGATAATTTCATTATTCAAGGTGTTTTCATTAAGGCATTAAGTTTTAGTAAAATTTGGCACAATGAAATGAGTAAAACTGGTATGAATCAAATTCAAGTTTTTATTTCATACTGTGTGTCAACACGTCAGTGTATTATGATATGTATTGTTTCATATAACTTTAAAATCTCTTTTGTAATTGAAAAATGATTGGAAAACCTTCAAGCTGTATGAAATAGGCTACTGTTTAATTTGTGTCTGCTTAACTCAAACCAAATGAGAGGCTATGAATGGATGAAGTTGACAAATGTATGCAGTTTTCTTCATCATCATGCTCGCACACTTCACCTCCATGTTGCATTCCTGACAAATTGCATGATTTTTTATTCATTTTGCATGTTTTTTAGTAACCTGAATCCACAATGCTGCTTTTGTAATATGCATCATCTCATGAAACATGCACACATGCCATTTAGCATTGTTGCAATGCAACAGGCAGAATATAACGTGCAGTTGCACTTTTTTCAACATACATTTTGCAGAAATACTGTTGGTTTTTATTTTAAACATTCAAATGAAGGCTGAAGTATTCATTTTATTTGTATTCTATTTATAGAAATATTACCAAAACTGTTTAAGTGGCGCTCTACAGTTTTGTATTTAGCATAGGGTTAGAATTTTAAAGAAAAGAATTTCCCCGGGTTTCCTCACTAGTTATACTGGTTTTTAAAAGAGACTTTGTATATCTTAGGTATTGTTTAAAGAACCTTTAATTCCCTTTATTTTGATGTATGATTGATGTGTAATATGGGTTAGAGAGTATACAGCTTGACCTTACTCCAGATATATATCTTTCAAAAAAGTTCTAGCTCTACTTGCTCATTTTCACTTCTCGAACTTCAGAGGTAAATTATAAAAAAAGAGCCGATAACTTTTGTTTACATTTTATGTATTTGGTAATTCATTTATTGCACATTTAGAAGCTGGCTTTGTCTAGTTTGGCAAAATTCATTTTCCATATTTTAATAGCTGCCAAGAATAGTGTACTTTAGACAAATTCAGGTTGGTTTTTGGAGCACAAGGGAGCAGTCATTTTAGTTAGGAGTGTGCTAAGGTCATTTAAAATATCCAAAAGTATAATATCCAAAGAAATTTCAGCCACATTACATGAAAATAGCATATAGGTATGCCAACATTCTCTCCACTGTGCATGTTTAAAATGCAAACAACTTCACCTTACATACATCACTATCTCAAAAGTACATAATAATTGGTGAGTGCCACCATAAAGAGTATATAGGTATTATTATTGTATGATTTAATTATGATTGTATGGATGAAATATTTAGGTCGCAAGCATCAAAACAGTCCTTTGTAATAATTGTCTTGTATTTCTTCCCTCAGAACAGCATTTAATAGAGTCAGAGTCTCAAACAGGTACAGCCCACCCCTTATAAAAAGTGAACTATTTTAAAAATGTGCATTGCATTTTGTCAACATAGCAACCAGTGTTATGCTGAAAGACAAATACATGAAACTAGCCATATTTATTCTTGAAATGTCAACAATAATTTTTACAGTTAGAAAAGGGATATAACAGGCAAGGTTCATAAAGGTCAAAGGTCAAAGGGTAAAATATTAACTAATTGTTTGATATGGAAAAAAGTAAATTTGTTTTGTCATCATTTATTTTTTAATTTCATTGCAAATAAATGAAAAGAAACATTTTCACTATGTATTTCTTTTACTCAATGCAACAGTTTTCAATTTAAGTTGACTTTATTCCTATATTCTAAGACTTCTAATTTCCCCTTAATGAAGGTCACTACTCACCCAAACATGCCTCATGGCAAATTATGTAAGCTAGAGCAAAAATAAGCATAATTAGCTTATTTTCATGAATGAAATCAATATTAATGTACCATTTTACTCAGAACATCATACATAACAATATGAAAATAAGAAAAATAATTGCATAAATGTTTATATTTGTTTTTAAGGTGGCACTTTACAGTTTCATATTTAGCATAGGGTTAAAATTTTAAAGAAAAAGAATTTCCCCGGGTTTCCTCAATAGTTATACAGTCTATTTAAAATAAAAGTTTGTATATCTTAGGTATTGTTCAAAGAACCTTTAATTCCCTTTATTTTGGTGTATGATTGATGGGTGAACTATGGGTTAGAGAGTATACAGCTTGGCCTTACTCCAGATATGCATCTTTCAAAAAAGTTCTAGCTCTACTTGCTCATTTTCACTTCTCAAACTTCAGAGGTAAATGGTAAAGAAGAGAGCCAATAACCTTTTGTTTACATTTTATGTATTTGGTAATTCATTCATTGCACTTTTAGAAGTTGGCATTGCCTAGTTTGGCAAAATTCATTTTCCATATTTTAATAGCTGCCAAGAATAGTGTACTTTAGACAAATTCAGGTTGAATTTTGGAGCACAAGGGAGCAGTCGTTTTAGTTATCAGTTTCCTAAGATCATTTAAAATTTTCCAAAAGTACAATATCCGAAGAAATTTCTGCCACATTACATGAAAATAGCATATAGGTATGCCAACATTCTCTCCATTGTGCATGTTTAAAATGTAAACAACTTCACCTTAAATATATCAATCTCTCAAAAGTACATAATAACTGGTGATCGCCACCTTAGTTGCCAGAGTCACTGTACACGTACAAGCCATACCAACATATACTGATACCCTTGTAAAACTGTACACTCCTATAATGTGTGTTATATATGTATCTATGACAGAAATCAATACACAGTATTTGGTACACCTCCTTGAGGATCTTTCAAAAAAATTAATGAACAAAATCAAAAGCAAAACACCAAAACATTGATATTTTTAAAGTAAAAATCTATCAGGAATGTTAATATTAAATTAAGGTAATCTAGTATAAAAATATGTTAAAACCTAGTGGACAAGCCAGTGGTCTGTCACTTTTGTTTAGTAGTGACTGTCATTCATGTTACCCAGAGAAGAGGACTCAGGGTGGGTGATTGGTCTATAGATCACCTGCACAGATCAATGATACCTCTGTCCACAGGGGTTTGGTTCTCAAGGTCAGCCAACAAGGGTCAGTGGTGAGTGGCTTCCTTTGGTTTGTTGGTTTTTCCTGGGTTATATCTCCACCAGATGTACTGGCAGCCATTATAACCTATGATGTGTACAAATAAGGTGTTAATCCCCAGCTCACCCCAAATCCACTCTAGCAAATAGATGATGTTAATATGAAATTCACAACTGTTTCACATAGTGTACATAAACATGATCATCCTTAAGCGTGTGTGGAACATTTTTGGTGGCTACTAACTCAACTAAAAAAGAACCCACAAAAAGAAATGCAGAGAAAGACATTTTAAGAGAAAAGGAAATGTCTTAAAAAGACAAAAAATATAAAAGCAAAGAGCATGAATTTTACTGATTTTTAAAGAGACTTTGGAAATTTTAGGAGATATCAAATGATAAAAACTGGATACTCTGTATATGGTAATAGGAGAAATTGCACTGGTTCAAACAAATAAATATTTGCAATGATCATGGAGTTTTCAGTATTGGAATATTTAAATTTAGTTGTATCTTCCATAAATGTTCAGTAAAATATTCTGCGTTAAGAATGTTTTTGCTGGTGGTAAACATTCTAAAACTGGAATATTCATAAGTACTTTTATTTAAGTTAAGTTTTATCACCTTCCCAAACTAGAATATATCTGACAGTCTCAGATATTTCACAACTGGAATATATAAGACCAAAAATGTAAGCTCCATTACACAGAAAATATGGATACATAAATCCCTGTTAGGAATATCTTCAGTGGCTGCAGATTTACGAGAAATGGAACTTTTGGGACAATTTGTGTTGCCTTCTGACACTTAAGTGTTTGATATTCCGGGATTGAATATAGGCAGATGTATAATCTGTTGCTGCATTTTTTTCCAATTCATTCTAATGAATGTGTATATATTCCACTTAAAAGAATATTTAAAAATAAATAAATAAAAATGGAATATTTGCAGTAACAACAAAATTTCCATTCAGAGAATATTCCTTGGCATAAATATAAATATTCTTTTTATGGAATAAAGATTGCACATTATAATGCCACAATTTAAACACCACAGTAGCTAATCAACAACAAAAATTACCCAGAATTCAAAAGTTCTTAACTATCACAGCATACCACCCTCCCATGCTCAAAACAGTAATTATGTTAAGTGTATTACTAAGACTTTTTGAGTTGGCTGCCATGAGAGAGAAAATATATTACTAGTAATTCGTGAAATGTTTAAATCACCTCAAATCCCCTGCAAAAGTCAAGATTCCATGATTTTATTTTAAAAAACATTCATACAAATGAACACATTTAATTTCAGTATCACAGATGATTCACAGCTTTCTTTTGAGTGTTGTATTTCAGTATCATAGCAAAGACTAATTCTTCATTTGAGACCAAATCCAGAATCACATAAAAATTATGGTACAGTCAAACCCACTTATCACGACCTCAATTATCTCAAGAACTTGTGTATGTCAAGCACTGAAAAATCCTTCTTTGTTATGCTAATTTTTCCTTGCTTATCTCATACCAAGTTATGTTGATAACCCAGTTATGTCGGGCTTAAGTTTTGTTCCAAACTAACATGTGAACCTGCTTTATTTGATGAAATGCAACTTTTAACATCCATTTCATAGAAATTTTAAAAGAAATGATCAGGTGATTTTGGCTATTTACCAGTGCCTCAAACTTGCAAAGATGAGAAAAGTCAATACAAGCACAAATTTTACTGGTATAAATGCTAATCAACCAATCTCATTGATGCCTGGCTTATCACTTGCACAAAGAGGAGAAAATTATTATCTAAACAGTACTATAGAGTACAGAAACTGAATGCATGCGTTATCTGACCTTTACATAGGCTGCATTCAGAATGGACATTATCACTTGTTCACACCATGACAATATAGTTATCCCACACAGTATTGCAAATTTGATCTTAGCTATAACTTGAAAAATTATCAGGTTAACATCATTAAACGTAACTCAAAATACCTAATTTGTTTTACACCAATATATTTAAAACAAATTTGGTAATAATTAAAGTGTTTTCATACTTGGTGTGAGCATAAAAGCCTTCAGCTTTGGCCTGACTAGATCATGTGACTCAATAATCTATAAATAATAAACCGCAGAATGACAAATTAAGCTGTCCCCCCCCTTTTGGCTATTAATTTGTTTTGAACGAGTGTAAATAAAAGCATCAATGGTATTGTAAAAGAAAAGGTCTCTAGTACCAGTATTTTTTATGAAAATATTGATTACTGTACCATGATTACATATTCTTCAACACAAAAGAATGAAGCAGAAGGCAACTGATAGGATTAAAATTTGAAACAGAATGAAGAGTGTTTTTATTTGTATTGTTTTCATCTTGAATTTCAAAATCTTGCAATCCATCAAAGAGATTAGCTGACTCTTCTTATGGATCTGTGTTCTTGCCAACAATCATTGATCAAAGTCGGGATGGAAATCGGACTATAACTGTATGAATGGAATAAGTTGGCTTCTTACAGAATTTTGATGTTGAGACAGTTAACTCTAAAGACTTGAAACACATTTTACAATTTGTTGGTACATGAATACCGACAGCCCCATCTTTCTGGTACAAAAGCAAAATTTATCGGTAAAAACCAGCATATACTGTTGTAAAGGAACCTCTGAGAATCAAAAATAGATTGATTTTCATGCACAATATTGGTCAGTTACATTTTGCTGCAAGTTTCAAGTAAACGTGAACAAAAGAAAACACAAAAAAGAAAGTACAGTCCAACATGTATATGTACTTAAATTGGCTTAGATTTTGGATAGTGTGAGACAATCATATTCTTGCTGAGACTACCAAAACAATAAGGCTATTCACAGGGAAATACAAACAACTGTAAACCACAGATATTGTTGCAGTAACTTATTGTTGTAAAAATATGTGACTTACTACTTAATCTCATTTAAAAGATCTGCAATCTTCTTTTTTTCTCCAACCAAGCATGACTGAATTATTATTTTTATTTTGCATTAGAAACACCATTTGCTTTTATAAATAAAACTTCTCATTTTTGGTACTTGAGATGCATAATTATTGTTCTGATTATTGATTATTGATTATTATTGATTTATCAACTGAACCCAGATCTTGGGACCTAGTTTTGTCAAAGTTTTTTTTGACACCCTTGGTGTAATCAAGATAACCTGGTTTGACTGTATTTTTAAAATGTAAAGTGTTATGTGGGATTCTGTGATGGGATTAAGTCAATATCTCAATCTCACAAAACAGGATGTAAGTTTCACCTTTTTGCAGTTTTTAATAATTGAATTTAATGCAGTTTTTAAAAATTTTTGTAAGCAGTTTTCAGTCAATATTTATTTTTCTTCATTGTATATGACATCTTTCTGTTTATTTTTTATGTGCTCCTAATGATCAATGAGGTCACTGCCATTCATTTTTTAATGCCAGTTTTGTGTGGGAACAGATAATGCTGTTATAACTTGTGATGGCTACATGTATCTGCACTTTGCAAATATTTCAAATTTGAAAGCACATATACCTGTGTAGAATTATCGCTTTTTAGCTTAAGTTAATGTACCAGCAACACACAATATTCACATAATTGTAATTTAACAAGAAGAGTACATGAGTGACCCAATTTGCAAGATAATATGCACAGTATATATGTCTCTCATTAAAAAAAAAAAAAAAAAAAAAATTTCTACATCAAAGCTTATAACTTTGATTAACAGATTATGCATTGGTAGATATGTGTCTGCTTTGTCCAATGAAAACTCAGGGTCTAACAGGTAATTATGCATTGGCTCACCTGGATTCATCCTGTACAGTGAAAGACCTGGATCTGGCAGATTATTTTGTGGGCATATTTGCATCCACCCTGTGTAATTACAGATCTACTTCTAACAGGTCATAATGTATGAACAGATCTAGAGCCATCCTGTTAAATGTAAGATCTGGATCTTAGAGATACATATTTAATGACAGATCTGGATCTACTATGCTCACTTGCAGATCTTGTCTTAGAATTGTTCATTTTGCAGTGGCAAATATGAGTCCACCCTATTCAATAATAGACCTGATCTGAGAGATCTTTGTACAGTTGCAGATACAAGTCCATCCTATTAAATGATCGAACTGGCACTGACAGATAATTATGAGGTGACATATCTTAGTCTACCTTTTTTGGCAGTTAGGCACATGTTATACACGAATAAAATTGGCAGATTACATTTTTTATGCATGTATATTTTTCAGGCTCTTTAAACGCTACAGGGAGTTGGCACCAGAGACTGTTCCTTTAGACATGAAAAACGGAACCAAGAAAGTTAAAGTGCCATACAGTATCATTGAGAAAATGGTTGAGTTAAAGGTATCACTTACATTCATGCATGAATAAATATGACATTTATAACCAAGCAAAGGAACATAATTTCATAACACAAAAGAAATGAATGATTGTTGGATCTATCAATTTAAATCAGTAAAAATAGATACTTCATAAAGAAAATTCTTAGTAGTGTAACATGGAAAATAGGCAAACAAGATCCCTATCCAGCCATATTTTTTACATAATGAAAAATTAAAAAACCATATCAGTATAGTTTATATTCTTTGAAATTCCTTGTAACTATTTATTATTATCCTTGTTTATTTCATTGGTAGGTGATGTATGAAAAATTCTAGACATTTTGTTTTTCTTCATCTCTCATTTAAAAAGGGTTCTTTAAGATTTGACTTCATTTTCTTTATTATATTTTACACCACAGGAGAATCCATTTTGCAAAAATATCTGTGAGGTATTTTCTGAGGATGGATCTGGTGATATGACATTTGATGACTTCCTAGACATGTGCTCTGTATTTTGTGAGGCTGCCCCACGAGATATCAAGGCTGCCTATGCCTTCAAAATTTATGGTGAGGGTTGAGTGGTTGAAGGGAGACAACTGGTGAAGAATGCAAAGATCCGGGTACAAAATATTAGTCAAGAGTATTTTCAAGAATCCTTCATGAAAATCTTTAATTAACCAGAGTATTCATAAATGTCACTTAGGGTGAAATTATGCAGTTGTAATTGGCTGTAGTTATGAGTGTAAGGGTATAAGATTCACAATGTTATATTTTAAATTTTTTTTTAATAAATTTTGATTTGTCAGATAAATACACCAATATTTTTGTAACTTTGATCATGAATTTCGTGTGTGTGTGTGTGTGTGTGTGCACGCACATGAAGAGAAATGGAGGGAGAGACAGGTAAGGGTTTGGGAATGGCCTGTTTTATACACACCTGCTTTATATGAAGAGAGACCTATACCAGTAAATTGTAGCCAAAATGTATAGTCACTGTTCTAGACATTAGAGAGTCCTATAAAAAACATTTGGAAAAACTTTGAGTGTCTGAAATGCACAAATTAGTAAAATAATTATTATAATTTCCTAATATTTTCTTTTCATCTTGCAGATTTTGATCATGATAATTACCTGAGTAAGTCTGATCTAGAGAGAGCGCTTACCAGCTTGACTGGGGATGGCCTTACCCAGGATGAGATTAATTTTGTGGTCAGCAAGGTAAATAAGATGAGCAGAGAATAAAAAAATGCCTTTTTATTACTAAAATTAAACAACAATACTAATCTGATTCAAACAATGCCATTATGATAAAGCAAAACCAGCCTGGATGTGGACCAAATACTTGAGCCGTCTTGGAGAATGCAGTTGTATTGGCACACTTATTATCTCATGCAGGAAGCATAGGGCAATTTCTCATGCAAGAAATGAAGAACAATGTGAATTTGACAGCTAGTTTGGGAAAAGAACTAAAATATATTGGAACCAAATCTTAAGCTTATTGATCATGTTTAACCCACTTTAAATCTTTATTTATCTTACCTTTCTATTTCTATTGCACTGAAATTATTTGTGGACATAGTATTGTGAAATTTAAAAAACTAATGATATAAAAATCAAAAGGCATTTATCACAAATTGCAGAAAAATGACAATTTTGCTTTATTTTAAATGGAAAAGACAGAAGAGACAAAGGATAAGTTAATTTTAGTTTTCGTTATAGCATATAGTAATGGTGAACAAAACTTTCATTTTATAACTGCTAGTGTGTAGCCTAAATAATACATTGGCTAACAGAACTGGAGAAAGGTTGGAGGATTTGAATTACAAATGGAGATGAAAACATGATTGTTGTTAAAAATTAGTAATTCTGTCAATTGCCAACCAACTCATGGCAAAAGGCAAGACAAGCCTGTGTACACAGGTTGACCTTTCAAAATTGACTTTTGAACAAATGTGCATTGAATAGCAATACTGTTCGTGCTGTTGTTATTTTCTGTGCATTATTCAGCCAAATAATACATGATTACATGTTCTCTCTCCAATTTGTTTTAGACAAGATTACAATATCTGCTCACTTTAATACATCCTATAAATTAAGGCATTATTGATTTTAAATAATCACTAATCTTATTTTATTTTGTGCATCATAACAAAACACTCATTTGACTACTGATTGACAGCTTAAATATGACCGGTGAAGAGAGAAGTAACCTGTTTTCAGGCCAGCATGTTTAAAATAGTCCTGGAAATAGCTGTTTATGTTTCAAAAATAATATTTTGATTATTAAGTTTCTAAACTTGCTGAGACCAAAGACAGTTTGTGTGATAGAAGAAGTTATATGTGGCAATGTTTGTGACCCAAGAAACAAAACTTCACCTTCCTTTATTGACAAGATTAAAATAATGAATTATGCATGACCCAAATTAACAAGGGATGTAACATGCATCTCTTCATAAAGAGGGACTTTTTTCAAATTAGAGATAGCTGTAATTCACAGGCAAATAGATGAAGATATCAAACTTTACCTGTCACACTGGCACAAAAAGTGTCTTGTGTTTTTGCTTCGATAACACAACTACTTATTACACCATCTAAAAAGTGAATTTTCTGAACCTTCACTTGTATTGATAAAATGTACCCTATCTTTTGATCCAGACATACTGGCACCTTTCTTTTTGACTTGACATTGTGACTAGAGTAGGGTGATAAGCAATGCATGGCTCATAAACCAAAAGTTGAATTTCCATACTTAGAGTGGGAGTGACCAGTGACCACGAATGCTCCAGTGACCATGCAAGAAAGGTTACCATTACATGGCATAATATTTATATAGGAAATTTTTACTGGGGGGGGGTAACGAGGCTTTTGTGACTAGGTGACAGCTATGTACAGGTGACTGTCAGGACAGGTTGACTGTACATTTATAATGGCAGTAGCACAGTCCTTATAGATAGATAAAGTAACTTTTGTCACTTAATTCTCTATTAGGCATTGTTTTTCAGGTTCTAGAAGAGGCAGATCTGGACGATGATGGAATGCTGTCTTACATTGAGTTTGAACATGTCATTTCTCGATCTCCCGATTTCATCAGGTATTCTTGTGCAATGGGATTAGTTGATGCTGGTTTCAAACATTCTTTTGTATGTTTTGGGCTGTTTTTACTTTGTTAATTGTTCGTTAAGATAATGTTTTGAGTGGGCAATTTCTGTATTTAAATATATTTAATTATATACTTATTGGTTAATTGTAAGGACAGTGCATCATGCTCCATTTAACCTGTTAGTGTACCTAAAATAGGTCTGTACAAAGATTTACAATTGTGTACCATGCCTTAGCATTGAATCATTCTTGGATACATTTCTGTGGCTTTTGAATAGATGTTTATATTTAAATGACTATCCTAGGAAGTGACTAGGAAAAGTTGTTTTGTGATGCAGATCTTAATACTTTGTTAACATGAAAGTTATTTCCTTGTATCACCAGCTATGGTTAGTCAGATTCTGATAATGAACATGGTTATTTTAGAGTTCAGGAAGCAATAGTACTGTTTTAAAACTTGATCATACCAGTAACTGGAACAATGCTTATACACCTAGCATCAGTCTTGATGTATTACAGTTATATAATCCAAAATGTCTCTAAATGAATTTACATTAATTCCAAAATAGTGATTTAGTACAAAATTATAAATGTGCTCTTTGTAATTCCTAAGAATAATTTAAATAAATAAATCCTCTCAGATTAAAACTGAACAAAACTAGAATACAGATTCCACATTCAGATATTAAGATATGCATCAAATATAAACAAACCTAACATAAATTCTATGACACGATAAGATGACAAGGATGAGTGTTATCTTAATGGAACTTTCCATCAAACTGTAAACAAAATTTATTCCTGGAATCTTCTAAGGTCAGAATCAACACAGACCCAGACCTATGGTTATTGTATGTGGCTTTGAACTGCAAATAATGTAAAGGAACCATTATTTTCTTATAAGACTTACCATGACTGTGACTTTTCATCTAGCTCCCAAATTTTAAAAGTTTATTTATTACCTCAAGTACAAGCATCCAAAGTTAGGTTAAGAATGTATTCTAGAATAAGTTATCTTTTCATCTTTTGACTCCAAAATCAATAGTTCTTTTACAAATCATATATAGATGCCTTAATAAACTTTTGTTAAGGTATGTGGTGTGAACATGAAGTATTATGCAAAACCACATTCTTTTTGCAGTCACAGTGACCTTGACCTTTGAATACCAAATTCAATGTGCATCTTTCTTAACCAACATGTAGGTCTTTCACATACTTAAGATATGGTCTAGAACTTGTATTATAATGCAGAAACTATTTTTCTCTCAGGCAGTGTCCTTGACCTTTGACTTTTTAAATACCTCCACACACCCTGCCCAATCAACATGCCTCTTCATTACTCCAAGTGCAAGACATCTGCCAAGTTTGGCCCATGCATGCAATGAAGAACTAATGATGTTATGTGGAAACCATTCTCACAGCCAGAGACCTTGACCTACTTACCCCAACTTGATTTGTTCCTTTTTGGTAGCAGTAGATGGTGGAAAACTTGAGTATGGTGCATAAAACAGTTGTCTTCTTTCAGTCAGCTATCTTGAACTTTAATCTACGAACTCCCCCCTCTCAAAAGATAAATTGATAGGGTGCAAGTGTAAGCTATTCACTAATATATGCAAGTGTAGATGCTGCACAACTCATGTTATTGAGCGGAAATTAAATTAGTAACAGATGACTAGACAACATTCATAATATGCTCTGCATTATGGTAGAAACTATTAAAAAAATCTTGTGTCTTTTGTATGGTCTTTCACTTGTCCTACTGGGAAGAAGTGTCAGCCTAGAATGACCTCTGATACACATTGGTGAACAATAGTTATTCCATATGTTACACATTTCTTTATTATTACTCAAGCACAAGGTCAGTCCATATGACCAATATGTTACAGTACTGTTGTTTTTTGGGGTGGGGGTGTTAACATTGTTATAGTTGTTGTGCATAAATGCATCTTGTGTTTGAATGTAGAAACCAACACCTTGACTGTTTGAAACAGTCAAGCAACCATTATTTGTTGCTCTCTTTGTTTGTTTTTTTTTTTAGATATTGGTTGAGGTTAATGCATCAAATGACATTCTTACAAATAGATGACTTTGAGAAGTTCAACAAGAAATTTAAGTGCCATGAAAATTTTTCTTAAAAATCCTGAAAATTGAGACCCACAAAAATAAATGATACAATATTTTATTATGTTCAAGTGATTTATTTTGTCTAGTTTAAAAAAAAAGAGATCAATATGAGCTTTTACCTGGGACTACCCTATTAAGTAGATTGGAAACTCCAACAAATTCCCAGGTATCATGTGTTCCCTTTTGATATACAAATGAACAAATGAGCTTGCTATTGGTTGAGTTTAACCCTGGAATCTATGGAATAGGAGGGGTTACCCTTTTCTCAGACTTATGTCATAATTACCTATGATCCAGATTATAGTCATGTTATATTGTTTTCAGTCCTAGGAGTACTAACCTAGATTAGAGATAGTAAACTGATACAGTGCTCTCAGTCCCATGTGTTCTTATCTAGGCTGGATTTGTAATTATCATGAAATAAACCTGCTGCACCACTCATTCTAAATTAAAAAGATTGATTAAATTTGCACCAAAGAAGAAACAAATTTTGCTCCTCTGACATTTTTATATACGAGTCAGAAACTAAGATATGTACAGTGAAAAGGCAATCTCAGATTTTACAGGCTAGAAATATAATACGTTCCTTTGTTTGTTAAAATAAAATAGCAATACATTTTTTTAATGAGAAGCTGAAGAAAAAAACTTATTATTATTGTATCACCAAAAGAAAGAAGTAAAGTGGTCTTAAAAGTCATAGTATTGATCTAAGGCAGATTTTAAAAACTTTCAGTTCCAATTTTTATCCGCTATTTCTAAATTATATTAGTCCAAAGATCAATGTAATAAAAGACATGACACTAATGGTTTCTTGTATTTTTTAGAAATGGTTCTCTGTCAATGATAAAATAATGAAGTAGTGTGATTACAGATATGTACCATATACAAGTCTCTATTGCCAATGAAATCATGCAAATTCCTGCTATTCCTTTGATCTTCGGTATTTGCATGGTATTTTCATTTGCACATGAAATTTGAATAGATGACATTTGATGACAAGTTCCTCAACAATGTGTATTTAGTCCCCAATTCTACACAGTAAAAAACATGAATGATCTAGATAATGGTACACAAGTGCCGTATTTTATTAATGGTAACTTGTTCAGTATATCTCTGTTTTAATTTCAGTACCTTCCATATTCGCTTCTAGATGTTAATAAATACAAGTGAGCAGCTTAGAGATAATATCTGGAAAGAAAGACTGAACACATCATTTATTCACAATGATTTTTAATACGATGAAATGGATGTTGGATATTTTCTAATCAGGTGGACTTTTGTATGATGGACTTGTGTTCTTTGCACGTGACTAGACTCAATTAATGCAAAATTTTCCACACTGATATCAATAATTATTGTTGCTTCATTTAAGTGGTCAGAATTATAGCATGAAAATAAAATTTTCATGACAGGTTGTACAGTTTTCATGTTTCATGTTTTCAAAATAAAATTTTTGCTGTTTGTACCATTTCTGTCCAACTAAAATTGTTCGTTAGTAGAATTATGAATTCATTTGAGTTTGCTGGAGCCTAAAGAAAGGGTTTACTTAAACCAATATTTTATGGGATAGCAAATAATCATAGGACTATGGTGCTTTTTAAAATATGTCAGGATATCAAACAAGTGACTATTTTTTCAGGGTCATTAACTTTTACATGTTCTAAGAGTGAATACATTTATAAGTATAAATTGAATTTAAATTATGATATTACCCATAGAAAACAATGATTGGTACAATATTCTTTTCCAGCAAAGCTTTAGATAAGAATTGGGCATATTATTTCTTGGTTTGTAACTAAACTTCTTTTTCATGATTGTGAACAATGCAAAACACAAATGTATGATACCAGACTGAATCCTAATCAAGCTGTAAATCATGCTTTTTGTCAAATGATTTAGGGACAAGTTATCTGCAGTGTGCATTTTACTGTATAGTTTAGTGTTCACACTGATCAGATACTATCATTTCATAACTTACATCCAGAACTTGTCCCATGAGCACATTTTATATATTTATTAAATGCTTCAACATAAAATGTGGAGTGTCCTTAATGCAGGTTTAGCAAACTGGCAAATTTGGATAAAATTAGTAGATTTATATAATTTTAACCAAAAAAAATATTCATGCTTTACTGTTCATTTTGTTTTCATGTAATACACTAAATATGCATCTTATATTATTCCGATTTTCAGAATTTTGTATAAACTGTCATAACTAATGAAAACAAGTCATATAGTATGATCTACATTAATACTTATTTCATACACAATCAAAGAGGTGTAAATTATTTTTATATATTGTAAGCCAATTTGGAAATTATTCAAACTTCTAAAACTTCACACTGAATGAGCACACAAGCAATATTCAGTCCATTGCATGAAAAAAATGTTTGTTTTTTTATATCAAAATACTACAAAATATTTCATATTAGGGAAGGTCTTCTTTCAGCTGCATTGCATTGGGGATGCCTTGCAATAATACTGTGTGTGATGTCCTGGTATGATATCACAATCTTTCATATTGAAAATCTGAGTGTGTGATTGTGATTTTTAATGCTTTTAAAATTTTTTCAGTCATATCACTATGATGTCTGCAGTGTGGCAGTTTATAGTGATGTCTAGCACTGGGGCATCATGCCGCAGACATGTAGAATGATATCCCTCCCAGTCACATTATCCTGACATCAGGCTGACCAGTCCTAACACTAACCTCATAATGCTGATCGACAAGTGAAGTAGATGTTAGTACCATTATTGTAAATCTTTGGTATGACTCAGCCAGGGATCAAATCCAAAAACTCCCACAATTGAGGTGGATGCTCTAACAACTAGGCCACCAGAGTGGTGGAAAGTCTGAAACTGATTAAATAATGAAACATAAACTCGTGTGATTACCATGACTGACACACATTTTATTTAGATAAACAGATGTCTGGTTTGTAAAAACTGAAACAACAATATCCATAATCTATAGCTATGACAAAATAATTTGGAATGTATGGATTTAAAAATTCCAGGCAAATACCATATATACTAGCTTATAAGACAAGCCCAGCTGCAAAGACCCAGATTTATCATTGCATAATGCACCAGCAGATCTGGGTCTGTGTAGTTAGGTATAATCAGAAGAACAAGCAACAACACAGACCCTGATCTACAGGTGCCTTATGCTATGCCAGATAGGAATCTTTGTTGTTTGTAGTTTTATTTGACTTGTAAGTGAATATACAAGGTACATCTAATCTGCTAAATGTTTTAGTTGATATTAAAAAAAATCTACGAAGCAGATTATAATTATTGTACAAAATCCTCAACACACACACACACACAAACACACATACATACATACATACATATATATATATATATATATATATATATATATATATATATATATATATATACATATACACACACACACACATGAATGATTGTGAGATGAACTCTTAACTTCATTTTGATTGAAAATTTACATGTTCTATGCTTCAACATGTATTAGTTTTTAATGTATAGGATTTAACATTAATCATTTAAACATGTATAACTTGTATACAAGTAGTATTTTAACATGTATTATTAAAGTACAAACAGTGGTGTAACTAAAATTCTGCCCCCATATAATTTTGTGTCTGGGGTATCCTTCCAATAAAAAAAATTTTGCATGCACACCCATAGAGCATAGTTATGGGGGTTGCCTGGATGGTTGCTATGCCACTGACCACAAGATCTGATGATAATAAATACTTAAAACATGTACAAAGTACATCATGTGTATCATAAACATGACTAGATACTACAATGTGGGACTGGCTTAATATGCCTCTCCATTCCTGAAGGCTTTTTACACTAGAAATATCTCTCAAGGCTCTTTACACTAGAAATATCTCTAAAGGCTCTTAATACTAGAAATATTTCTAAAGGCTCTTAATACTAGAAATATCTCTCAAGGCTCTTTATATTAGAAATATATCTCTAGGCTCTTTATACTAGAAATATCTCTCAAGGCTCTTTATACAAGAAATATCTCTCAAGGCTCTTTATATTAGAAATATCTCTCAAGGCTCTTTATACTAGAAATATCTCTCAAGGCTCTTTATACTAGAAATATTTCTAAAGGCTCTTTATACTAGAAATATCTCTCAAGGCTCTTTATATTAGAAATATCTCTCAAGGCTCTTTATACTAAAAATATTTCTAAAGGCTCTTTATACAAGAAATATCTCTTAAGGCTCTTTATATTAGAAATATCTCTCAAGGCTCTTTATACTAGAAATATTTCTAAAGGCTCTTTATATTAGAAATCTCTCTCAAGGCTCTTTATACTAGAAATATCTGTAAAGGCTCTTTATACTAGAAATATCTCTCAAGGCTCTTTATACAAGAAATATCTCTCAAGGCTCTTTATATTAGAAATATATCTCTAGGCTCTTTATACTAGAAATATTTCTAAAGGCTCTTTATACTAGAAATATCTCTCAAGGCTCTTTATACAAGAAATATCTCTCAAGGCTCTTTATATTAGAAATATCTCTCAAGGCTCTTTATACTAGAAATATTTCTAAAGGCTCTTTATACAAGAAATATCTCTCAAGGCTCTTTATATTAGAAATATCTCTCAAGGCTCTTTATACTAGAAATATTTCTAAAGGCTCTTTATATTAGAAATCTCTCTCAAGGCTCTTTATACTAGAAATATCTGTAAAGGCTCTTTATACAAGAAATATCTCTCAAGGCTCTTTATATTAGAAATCTCTGTAAAGGCTCTTTATACTAGAAATATCTCTCAAGGCTCTTTATACAAGAAATATCTCTCAAGGCTCTTTATACAAGAAATATCTCTCAAGGCTCTTTATACTAGAAATATCTCTCAAGGCTATTTATACTAGAAATATTTCTCAAGGCTCTTTATATTAGAAATATCTCTCGAGGCTCTTTTTATTCGAAATATCTCTCAAGGCTCTTTATACTAGAAATATCTCTAAATGCTCTTTATACTAGAAATATCTCTAAAGGCTCTTTATAATAGAAATATTTCTAAAGGCTCTTTATAATAGAAATATCTCAAGAGAGAAACTGGTTCTGGATGTTATTTGGTAGGCAGTATATCAATCCAACTTGGATTAAATATGACAAAGCTTGCTTCTAAAAGAACTGAACAAGGTTTTTAATTCAGCCTACTCATAAATAAAATACAAAAAGAAGCAAATTAAAAAGGATCATAACAAAATACATATAAAAACAAATCATATTCTTGGAACTTTGCACAACCCTTCATATCAATTCACTACTAATATCTTCATTTTTATCAGGCACTAAATAATGATGGTTTATTTATAAAATGACTAATGATTAGTGTTGTACATGCCTTGAAGTAAAATCTTGTCTTTTACAATGGTAACTATCAGGTATACAGCAATTCAAATAATTTTTTCACAAATTGACTGTTGCATATAAACATGTCCACAGGCATTTTGGGAACAAGTCAACAATAGGTCTTTGGTTGTTATTCAATGGAAATTTGAGAAATATTATGTAATAAAATATCTCAAAGTATTCATATCAAAATTGTTCTTGTCTATATTATGTCTTGTCTTTAAGTGGCGAAGGAGGTTGTCCCTTCTATTGAATTTAGCAGTGCAGAGCTGGCAGGGTATGGTATAATCTAAATGAGTGTTAAGATGGCGTAGCAAAGTGGTTTTTGTTGAGAGTTGTCCTTTACAAAATGGGCAAGCATAGATATGTCCATGTTGATCTGAGTGATCCCCAATTTCCCTGGGATTGTTTAGCATTACATTACACAACAAGCATTTCACTGGGAAACTTGCTTCTTGGCTTTTCTGCCTTGAATTTGAATTGTCAAGAGGCAGAGAAGGTCCACTTGGTAATGTAGCTGCATGAAACATATTAGATTGTCGACCTTCTATTCTAAATTGGTCATTAACTCCTGTAACAACTCGACATGGTACAGCATCTGGATCATTTATAGATGGATCAATATCACTTGCAGGTTGTACACTGGTCCGAAGAGCTGAATGAAATTCAACCCACTCACCAAAGTTCTGATACTCACTGTGGGAACTGGAAGAGCTTGTCTCATCTACATGGATGACTTCCTGTTTAATGATAGTATTAATAGATGAGTCTAACTCCTGACCTGTCTTTATCCCAGATACCCGAGTCTCTTGACTGACTGTGCCTAACTCCTGACATCCCCTTATCCCATAAACTGGAGTCCCTTGAGCAACTGTAGTTAACTCTTGACCTGTCCTCATACCATATGCTGGAGTTCCTTGAGCAACTGGGCTATGTGCTGGCAAAGGAGGCTGCCAACTCTGACCAGGTCTGATGCCATATTCTCCAGAAAATACTGCAACATTCATATTAGCACCTTTTTCTATCCCTCTAAATCCTGAAGGGGATTTACAATGCTGGTCTACCTTGTTTCTTGCAAAACTACCCTGCTCTGAAACATCTTTCTGTTGTGATTTAATACTTGGTGTGTAGTTACAAAACTGAAGACCATCAAAATGATGCACTGACTCGTGTTCCTTCAGTTCATCAAAGCTACTAAAAAGTCTTAAACATCTAATACAAGAAAAATGTTCAACATCTGTAAATGTATTTTCTAAGGAAGAATTTATAAAAATACTAGCTTCTGTGGATGCAGAATTTACACAATGTGTATTTTCATATGGAGCGTCATATGGGGTGGCATTCATTCGTGTTAACCCCACATTATTATTTGCACATGTATCGTGTTCATCTGTATCCATTTTCTCTGTTTTTACTTCTATTGTTCCATATTCAGGCTGTTTTTCAATATCTTGTGGGACCTCTGCAGTGATACTATGCTCATTAGTAGCTTCCCTATCTTCCAATGGAGCATCATCTTTTGCCCCTTCACCATTATCCCAATTATCTTTAGCAATGTTATCCTCGTTTTCAATCTCTTGTTCCATAGAAATACATGGATTTAGATTTCCAGTCTGCATTTTGTCCCGATTGGTCCTGCCTTGCACAGTACTGCAAGCTCGTCTGAGACATTGTCTGGCAAACCAGGTTTTGCCACTGGATGGTTTAAACCTTCCTTTATCATGGCATTTAATGTGTCGTTTTAAGTTGTCCTTGCGGTTGAAAACAGTTCCACAAATATGACACATGTATACAATATTCTGAGCATGCTGAGCTGCATGACGACTTAGGCACTGTTTTTGAGAGAAGGATTTACGACATATTGCACACTGCATCTGCCCATGAAAGACTGAATGATCAACAACTTCATAATGTGTTTTTAAAATACTATTGCAAAACTGACAGACTAATTTTTTCACTTGGTTCTTATCCGAATATTTAGTCAAATTCAGTGTGTACATACCTTCTGAATCTGCTGTGAATACTTCAAAAGGATTTCTAGCACTATGACTGACACTGAACTGTGAAGGTTGTACTACATTAGGTTCATACTCAAAATGGCCAGCAACATGTGATTTGAAGGATGCAGAACTTTTCAATGGAAAATTTGTATTACAAACTGGACACATGATTGCATTCTTTTGAGCCATATTTAAATGATCTTTGGAATGCTCTATAATGCTTTTCTCATTCTGCAGAAGTTTTCCACAAAACAAACACTGAAGATGATCTGATGTTGAGCCAGGTTTTTGACAACTCTCATTTTCACCACCTGCTAGATTTGTGGTTCTACCACCATCACCTGCTAGGGTTGTTCCTTTATTGTTATCACCTGCTACGGTTTTTCCTCTACCACTATCAACTGCTGTGGAGTTATTGTCATTATCTTCCATATTTAATTCAAAGTGGGTGTTTGTATTTTCTATATTTTCTTCACTTAAATCAATCACTGCGGTTGTACTCGAAAGTACAGACTCTTGTCTTACCTTCAAAACCTGTCTTTCACCGTCGAGATTTGAAAGATGACTTAGCTCAGGTATAGTTGTATTTTTCTGCTGTGCTTTACCACCCTTTAAAATATCATGCATATTCTGCTCTGCATTATTCTCAACATTATCTGTTTCTGACAACCTTTCTTTGCAAATCTGATCTAAACTTGTTGCTTTTTGCTGTGATTTGTGATGCCACATTTTTTCAGGGTTATTTATTTGGCCATGGTCAGTAATTAAAATGATATCATCCTGGATGTCTGTATTAATATTCTTAGATGGGACATCCAAGTGTGGGAGCCAGAAACCTTGAACTGGAACAGTAGAAATTGTGGCAGGAACAACAGCTGGCCTTCTCTTCTTTGAGGGAACTGGATATATACTATCCTTAGTCTCCTGACCTGGCTTGGACTTAAAATGACCTGCAAATAGTAAAGACAAAGACTAGATAAATCACTGCAAATAGTAAAGACAAAGACTAGATAAATCACTGCAAATAGTAAAGACAAAGACTAGATAAATCACTGCAAATAGTAAAGACAAAGACTAGATAAATCACTGTAAATAGTAAAGACAGAGACTATATAAATCACTGCAAATAGTAAAGACAGAGACTAGATAAATCACTGCAAATAGTAAAGACAGAGACTAGATAAATCACTGCAAATAGTAAAGACAGAGACTATATAAATCACTGCAAATAATCATGAAAGATCACGCCTCTTGGTCTCATGACAGGTAGTCCCAGACCAGGTCATAACACTACATAATCAATAAATCTTTCTAACCAGAAGATGGTCTCTCACAGCAGAGGATATTTCAAACATGTTTAACTTTTTATGAATTAAATGGGATGAACATGTATTGGAGATGTAAACAATTCTTTTCTGCATGATTATAAATAAAACAAGAGTACCTAAAATGGGCTGATACCATTCTGTCTGAAAAGAATTTCTGGGCATTCAAGATAATACTATTTCTTTTTTAACTGCAAAGTGTTATAACCATCTCATATATTCTTGAGTGATAAAAATTTAAAACTTTGCCACTGTGAATGCCATTTTGGATGCAAGATTGGCACCATTTGTAATCTGTTTCAAAGACACCATTAGAATACTTCTGGTGAAAACCTCATTTTCATATAACTAATAAACCATCCATTCAAAGATTATTTTTGTTGTTTATTTTTGGCAGCCATATCTGGGATCAAATCAACACCATTTCAAGCAAGAACACATAATTAGTAAAAAGTAATAATAACTTTCTCCAATAATGAGGTAATAGTAATAAGAAGATATTCAAGCTGGATTGCATGGTGGCCATACTTGATGTCAGATCTTCACCATTTTCATTTAATACCATCACAAGAAATCCAGTGTTGACACGACTTGCCTTCTAAAATGGTAAGATTTTCAAGATGATCCAATTTTTATTTAGACTAACAAGACATCCCAAGAATTCTTTCTGGTGAACCCCACATGCTGATATGATTTTCTATTCTGATGGAGTAGCAATGACAAGATGCTGTGCTAGCTATAACTAGATTGGATATCAGATTGGTAGTTTTCATTTAGGACAATACATCATAAGAAGTCTTCTATTGGAAACCCCATATTGATATGACAATCCATTCTGGTGATAGAGCAACAAGAAGATTTTCAAGCTGATCACTATACTGGCCATTTTGGATGTCCACATGATTTCATTTTGAACTAACCAGACACCATAAGTTGTCTACTGATGACCAATATGACTTATAATTCAGGAGCAGTATCAATAAGATTTACAAGATGGTCGTCATGGTGGTCATGCTAGATGTTAGATTCAGCACCATTCTCATCTTGGCCCAAGACTATAAAAAAAAATCTTACAGCTAAATGCTCCATCTTTGTTAGCAATGGTTCTGATAACCCTATCTACACCATGGCATATGGAGCAGATATTTCTGAGCTTTGGGTTTGTGAATTTCATGTGATGCAGTGGCAAGTCACCACATCCAATCAAAATTAAGTTGTTCAAATTTGAACACTGTATGTGGAGGGGAGCATACAACATAAATGGATTGATAAATAAGCACTTTTCTAGTGCCTGTCCATGTTTGCACAAATACCTTTCACTCCAATAGACATATAATGGCTTCCCTCTGGTATATAGTCATACTTTAAACATGTAAAGTATCCATCTTAGATCCATTGCCACCACCATTTATGTACGATGTATGATGCACCAAACTATCGATTACTAAAGGGGACAACACATAACATCCAATAGATGTCCCTAGGACAAAGCACCAATATAGCTAGCTATTCAATCTGCCAAGGTATAGATAGGGTTATCAAAACCTTGGCTAGCGAAGATGAAAAATCCCAAGTTAATAAGATCATCAATTCTGTAGTAGTGATAAGATTCTCCAGATGACCATTCTTATGGTCATATTGATGTCCAATAGGAACCAATTTTTTTAAAAGACCAGCTCGACATAATAAAAAAATCTTTTTAGTCAAAACCCCGTGTTGGTATAATCAGCCACTTTGAAGAAGTACGGTTGAAATAACAATACATGTATCTTCAAAATGGATGTTATGATGTCAAAAATGGTGGTTTGAGAATTATTTTCAATAATTTAAAATCAATCGGACTAGTTTTAGCAAATTTTTAAGGTCCCAGTATCTTTTGGTGAAATTTTCCACTCTCCACCCTGCCCATACTCTCCATACGAGTCTTATATCATATAGCATGACTTACAAACATAACAGGAAGTTATGATCTTTTTCTTTTTAACCATTTCACATTAGAAATGACCCACAACTGTGTCATGTGTCAAACATTGTCAATCTCAACAGCAAGATATAGCTATTTTAGATACTGGCTTGAAAGTAAGTTTTGTGATTCAAAATTTAATTATTTAGTTTGTAACATAGTAATTATTTATTTTAATTATTTAGTAGATAATTTGAAAGAATTGTCAAGCCAACTTGTTTACCCCCATTTTTTCATGTACTTCAAAACATGTTTTAATGTTTTCTTAACCCAAATGCTTTTTAAATTGAATCCTTGCTGCATTAAACAAAACTGATCAGCACCACCAAAGAGAATTGAAGCACCAAGCCAAGGAGTGGGGGTGCATTTCACAGAGTTTGAGGAATTTAAATCTGAGAGGTATGTGTCGTCCAGCCCAAATTTGCTACAGCCCTGATTCTGGATGCATTAAATATCAATGTAATAATCTGAATATAGTGAAACAGGAGGTTATGATACGTATGGCCCACCATGAATCAGGGTGCTGATGTTACATGACCCCAAAAACACATCTGCACTGGTGGAAAGTGGGTTTATAAACACTACACTGACAAGAATGGTGATCAGTTAAACCAACAAAACAAAAACTTTTCCCTCTGACAAGATGCAAAGATAATATAACTGCTAAGGGACCAGGGTGATTTGGACATTCCAGAAGATGGAAGAGAATACCTCCACCAATTTTGTTTCAGGCAGCACCTTCATAATTGTGAATAGGACCGACCAGACTTGGGGATGAATGTATCTATAAAGTTTCATGGCAATCCTCCATACTGTTTAGCAACAATAGCCCAACAAATGGATAAACAAATACCTGAAGGCGGACATAAAAAAATAAAAGATTACCAGCCACACCGTAAGCTTTATCTCTTAAGGAAAGTGATTAAAAACTTTATAAAATATTTTGAGATGTATTTAAGCATTTCCTACTGAAATGACTTTGTATTATTTGAAGTGTGGCACAGAGGCAGAGACATCTATAACACTGATTCTCAAATCCCGCAATGCTTGATTATTGTTTGGATGGTTGTCAATGAATTGGTGAAGTAAATATCTTGTAACTATGTTAGTAAACTGGTTATAAAGCTTTAGCAACCCTTTTCTCAATCAGTATTAAGACACAAATTTGCCATGAGGCAATTTTAACAATATTATTAAGACAATTGATAAAGGCTTGGAGGATAAATTATGGTACTGTTCCTCACATATAGATCAAATACTTCATTATCATTAGACTGACGGGTGATATTTCAAATGAGTGAAAAACTTGTGAGAATTGTCTTACCTTTCTGAGTGAAGTGCTCAAATTAATACATTTTTGCAGAATTTTTTCCTTTAACTTGTTAATGAAATAATTGGCAAAAAAACAACTTTTGTCCATGGTACATGTTTCATAGTTGGAACAGCAGCTAGAGTTATTTCACAGACAGAATTGGATGCTGTTACTTGGACCGTAGATACTGCCCTAGAATTTAATTTTAAGTTTTCCAAATTTTATGCAGTGCCAAAAAATAATCTTGCCATTAAAATGTTATCAAATACGACTTGATTGAGTACATGAAGAGTTGTATAAAATGAAGAAATTGGTAAATTTACCAGTTTTAACAGTAAATTGGTTATTTTTTCACACTCCATCCTGCAACATGTTTACAAAATTTTTTTTACGAAAATATCAGTGACAACAACTTTAATATACTCCAACACCTGTTTAGATGACCTGATCGTATAAAATTTTACTGTTAAACTTGACCAAAATGTATCCATTAAGTGTATTGTATTCTCAAGATAGCAAGTGTACTTGCTGTCAATAATTAATTTTTACAAGAAATGTGTTGTAGTTGTTGTTGTTGTAGGGTTTAACATCATTTTTAGCATGAAGATAAGCTATACATGGTGGCCAGTATACATGGTGGAGGAAGAATCTCAAGAAAAACTTAGGAAAGAACCACCAACCCACTAGAAGCAGCTGGCAAGATTTCTCACATACCAAACCTTAGACTTGAACCCACACAGAGGTGAGATTGCAGTGACCTGTAACAGTGAGCACTTCAGACCCGCGGCCACTCAAGGCCAATTTTACAAGAAATAATCAGTGTGAGAAAAACTGGAGAAGCAATTAAGATTAATACTAAAACTGAAGCAATAACAAATCCAGAAATAAAAATAACACATTTTGTAAAAGTGCATTTAGTAATTACATATATTAATTTGTTCTTTTTCATTACATCATTTTATACCTACTGAATACTTTTAGTGATCAACGAATTCAAAGTATTTTTGGTAACAGTAAAAATGATTCTATTTGTCCAAGTTTTCTCATAGAGAGCTAAATCTCATTATTGGGACTCCTATTTTAAGAGACCCCAAAACTTTTTTTCAGTTGTGAATCCTGGAGTCCAACTTTTAAAATCTTCTGGAGAATCCTGTGATCTGGTTGCTGGATATACAGTGTCTGCTACATTCCTTCTCTTTTGATTTGCCCCATATATCATGCAACAAGACACAAATATTATGTAACAAGACACAAATATTATGTAACAAGACACAAATATCATTTAACAAGACAAATAGTATGTAACAAGACACATACATCATGTAACAAGACACAAATATTATGTAACAAGACATATATCATGTAACAAGACACAAATATGTAACAAGACACAAATATTATGTAACAAGACACAAATATCATGTAACAAGACACAAATAGTATGTAACATGACATCATGTAACAAGACAAATAGTATGTAACATGACATATATCATGTAAGAAGACACAAATATTATGTAACATGACAAAAATGGAAGCAAGAACCTTCTATGGAGGCAGAACCTCAGGTTTGCATTGCTCTTGGTTTTAAATATTACTAAACTGCAAGATCCAAATCATTTCATTTATGATACACTTAACCATAGTTCCAATTTGGAAATTTACTGTGCAAACCATCAATTTTACTATTTCCAATACAATAGCTGCTATAAGGGATTGTATCAATAATTACTATAATTCTGTTCTGTTAAATGATTGGGGCATGCAAAGATTTTCAATCAGTTTTGGCACAAAAATACCCACCAGTTCAGACATCAACTTGAAACTGGATTGTCTCTATAGGTATCAAGATCAAGAACATCTCAAACTGCAAATTTTATAATTGCAGGGCTTCAAAAATATTCAGCTGGATACTTTGAATTGTAACTTCTACTGAATCAGCTCAAAATACCACTTGTCCGATAAGGCAAACATCCTGAAAAACTTACTTGCTATTCCTCAGCCATCTTTTCATAAAATCCAATTGGAATGTTCAAGCTCTATGGACCATGTCACTTCTTTCTTTACACAGTCATCCAACATGGATGCAATCCAATCATTCCAGTTTTTATCATTGGAAACTTCATTTAGTCACACTATGGCATGCTTTTCCTAGTAATTACTGAGCAAACTGACTCTATACGTACATTTTATTCCAATAAACCATGATTATCACAAACAGAATTGCCAATGAACATAACTGGGAGCACAAAACTAACATTCTGATGTCCAAAAACAATACATTATTTTAGGAGTATTATCAGGGAAAAGTAATTCTGTGCCCATTTTTAACACAATATCGGTTGTGTGCTTTGAAGCAAATGATCTGCTTTTGAATCTACACAGTGGCTGGGTCAGTACCACTTTCAAGTTTGCAGGTCTAGTTGTATGAACCTATATGCCTAACCTATACAACAGCTGTACACTTTGTGTACATGTGTCACTTACATACATTTGGATATTTTACATTGAAGATAATGATATATTTCTGAATAAAATTCATTTTTCATTGCATATAAAATGAATGTTTACAGGAAATTATTATTTGTTTATTATCAGCTACATACCAGTTATGTTTCAGCATGGTGAAAGATGATGATAGTACAGAATTCTATATAATTTAAAGGCTTTCAGCAAACTCAGCATCACATGAGGGCACATCAATGGGAACTGACCAATGTGTGGGAAAGTAATGACATTGCTTTTCCCTTGGAGTGATGTTGCTTTCCATGCACATGTCAAATCTGGGTAAAAGCACCCATATACTCGGTTATGTTCTAATAGAAATTAGTACTATAAAGTTAAAGGTTCTGATGGATTTAATGCAAACCTATTAATTTTTCAAAAGCCAAGATGGGAGAAAGAATATAAAAAGAGGGAGATTGGGACCTAAAATCTGTTTTCACTGCATTTTTTAGCATCATTTTTGCTAAATATTGACCAATATTCCAGTCCAATATGTGTGTAATTTTCAAAAGATGCCTCATTTCTACCTATGACACAAAAACTGAACTTTAACTAATGGCTAGACTTAAGTAATCAAGCAAGAAAGTCAGCATGACTAATTAACAGTTAATCTTTAACATTAAAAAAAAATCTTGTGGAAAGGACTGCTTCTCTGACATGCTTCAAAGAAACCATTTACTAGAATGTGTATATACAAGCACTGCAATTGATTGGCAAATAAATAATGCCCTATTTTGTTGTCACTAATGGTACCCAAAACATATGAATTAAACTAAACATTTCAACTATGCAGTCTCAAGCTTCTGTACATGTGGTAGATACTTTCTCATGTTTTATATTCTACCTTATTTCATTAGTGAAGGCATTTTAACATTGTTACTAAATAACATATTAGAATTAGTTTTTTGATGGCACATATGCTGCATGGTATGTTTTTTCATTCCTTATTTTAATTTTGTGATGGTAATTAATGTTTGCTTATATGATACAATTATGTCAAGTGTTCACTCGTGCTAGTTTCTTTGGAGGGAATTTCTCTTCTGCTTGTAGAAAAAATTACACATCATTCAGTGATTATCCTTGGAACTGAAACTAATTGCTTACAATTTTACTGTTGTGGTTTATATTTTTATATAGTATTGTTGTAGGGGTAAAAAGAATTAAATTTATGTGAATAATGTTTAAGCTTAACCATTCTATTTACAAATGAAAAAACTTTTTGTAGTGTGATAATTATTTCATTGCAACAATATACACAAGTGATAAAACAGAACATGGCTTCTGTTGATTGCATTTATCTATACTGGATTTTTTAAGGAGAAACAAAAATTTACAGACATAATATAGTAACTTGGAATCATGCTACCGGGTGAGGTGGGTGACCAAGTCAACTAAAAATATAAACTTCGTCTTCTTCTGAAAACAACTTTGCTCTGTGATGTTTTTAGAGAACACTGAATGACCATCCTTTTCAAGATGCTCCATCACCTTGGCAAGGTTAGTTCTGTTGCTCAAAGTGAAATAATTGGTGTTGATATCATGTGTTTTGATAGATGATTTACCATTAACCTTTTCCAAACTAAATTAGAGACTACTACTTCCTGATTTCTGCAAGTTACCCTTTGATGATAAAAGCATACAAACTTGTGTTTCAAAACTTACACTGATGTAAATAGCAATTTGTGTTTTAAGAATAGAATTAAAAAAATATGAATATTTTAACTGCCGTGAGTACATTATGTTTTTCATAAAAATCAGTGAACCTGTCATGGCGAAATACTGGCAGACATCGCTATGTGGGGAAGCACCACTTTATATGATTGTCTCTTTTCTATTGGGCAAATATATTTAGGAAAATATTCAATTCATAGAAAGGAAAGTATAAATATTACATTACTGAAGATTTAGATTTAAATGCTATTAATGAGGTCAAAAAATATGGAGCAATGCTATGTCATGGAATTTTTGAGATGATGTAAGGTCAAGGTTGTATTCTGAGGTCACTCATTTTTGTGAAAATACCAACTACAACCACCTCCCAAAAATGCAGCAAAGCAAATACTATTTAACCAATGCCCAATGTTAGTCCATGTATGTAGACATATAAACCTTATATTTACAATCCTATCAATGGCCTGTTTATAACGAAGCTATAAAGTGAGTGGTTACATTAAGAAAACCCATTTCTAAAAATAGATGCACTTGCATGTTAGCTGTGTCAATGTGGTTATAAAAAAATGGTTTAGTTCATTCGTATAATGACTTTAATTTTTTAATACCTTTTTGTATAAACAGTTATTGTAAAGTTTTATTGGCAACAAAGAAATTAGGACAAAGAGTATGATCTGAAGATGTGTGCATTTGTTCATATATACATGGTACAGGGGTTGTTCCAAACAGATTTAGAAATCTTTTCAACTGCCAATTTTTTTTATTATTGTTAGAAAGTATAAAGAAAAACTCTTGATTAAGGGTAGTTGATTAAGCATTTCTACTAACTTGCAATTACAATACTGCAATCTAGTTACTCAGTTAAAATTCATTACAATTTATAGCTTATATTGTTCTCTTTTTTAAGTCACATTGCCAAAATACACTACATATGAATATAATAGCATGCACCAATTGTGTTCATAATATAGACAGAACTAAGAAAATCTAACAAAGTTACATGCTTAACATAAACATCGGTACCAAATTTATTAAGCTATCTTAAATGTAGCTTGAAATATCAGCACTAAAATAGGTCATGCAAAAAAAGAGAAGTATCCTCCCTTGTATTATTTTATAGTACTGTATGACCAACAGTTAAATTGCAAGCAATAGTACAAACCATTGTGGTCTTTATGCCATGATAATTTGTCTCTTGTCCATCCACCTGCTAACTGTTCTTTAATGGCTGAGGTACATAAAACCATCATTTATAAAAAAAATTGTTACCATTAAATAATGATACGTTTAAACCATTAATTTGTAAGAGTTTCACAGAGTACTTCCCTATTGCATATGTGTGTATACACATATCCATGCATCTTAATATGATAAGCACGTGTACAGCAGTATCTTGTGTCAATGGAAATGATAAAATGCAATAAAAATCTATACAGTGTAGGTCACTGGATCCCCCAATCATATTACACAGGGTTCCTGCAGACTTAACAAAAACAAATTCCATGACTTTTCCAAACCTTTTCCAGAGCCATGCCATAAAACTCAAGGACCGCGCTATCTTGCACTGTCAAGTAAATGAACATAAAGAATAATATCTTTCAATTTAAAATAAGAAATAAGTTAACAACAAATATATTTAATATGTACTTTTTAAATTTACATGGACTATCACACTTTGAATTTATGTAGCAATTCATGTCATAATCCAATGATCAATGTAATTTGTATTGAAAAGAAAAAAGGAAACAATTCTTAGTAGTCTTTGTATGTGTTCCTATTTACAATATTAACAAAACACATTACTTTCCAGTTGCTTTCTTTTATTTAGTGAACTACACCAGAAATCATGTGATACTTCCATTAGGAGAACTTACTCTTATTATATGAATTGAAACCATATATTGATTGCAATTTTATCATTGTATTTAATCGGTTCTTGGTGCTCTATAAAATTTAAAGTAATCAATTTCTTTAACTCCATTGTCACAAATTCCATGACTTTTCCAAAACTTTTCAAGATTTTGACAAATTCCATAACTTTTCAAGGCCCTTGAAATTTATTTTTTAAATTCCAAAACTTTTCCAGGATTCCATGACCTGCAAGAACCCTGTAATTTGTACCAAATTAAACATATGAATGACTGACAAATAGGCTATGTGTATGGGTTCTTTTGACTAGACCAACAGGCTAGTGGTACAGATCTGTATGCCTATAGTTAGTCCTACAACTTAAGACATATCACCTGATATTTTTATTCAGTGGGGTGATGGGTCTTACTGTCTAACTAACAGTGCTGTGTAGTATGTTGTGACATCATTTAACAGTATAACAAAAGTCAAATTTTCAGAAATATCACAAACATCTGGCAACCAATAACGGTGCTTTTCTACAAAGTAAAGTTATAAACCCTTATGTCTTTTCTCTAATAAATTCAAATTCTCACAAAAAGAAATGCACCTATTTTCAAGTTTTCTTGGCCTACATTTCAGTTGGCTGGAAACCAATGAAAGCCAGGAATGCCGAAATTGAGTTACAATGAAATATTATTCTGTAATGAAACAAATAAAATTATATTATGCTTAATGAAACTGTAAGCAACATTTTATTTCATTAACCCCCCCCACATGATCATACTTTGGCATACCTCGACTACCATCGCACTGCAACAAATTCAAATGTATGTCTACAGAATATGAAAATGCATCCATTTGCAAGCGTTTTAACTTGATTCCACCAGGATAAAGACAGCACAGTAAGTATATTAATTACACATAAATTAGTGGAACAGTGTCAATATAGACTGCCAAGTGTTCAAGATTTCCTGAAACCTGACTACTCATTCTGATGTCAACTGACATTGGAAAACGCTATGCAAGACTGTTTTTTGGGTAGTGTCTTACTACCAAAAAACATAGAAACATCAAAATGCTGGAACACACCGAAACACTGGAATGCAATATAAATACCAAAATGCACTTCAATTATATTGTATATACCATAGCTGGAAACTGCAATTTGCAAAATTTTTGACATAAGTGTAACAGTTAATCTATTGCTAATAAATACATATCATTAATGAATAATGTTGGGATGTAGAAATTTTGTTAATATCATCAATAGCTGTACAGCGTAAGTGTAATTATCAAGAATTATGTGCAGACAATTATTTTAATGATCTAAATACAAAGATCCATACCAAAAAATTAATGTCAAATCATTTCCATATTTATTTTGGAATTTACATCACAACAAATTTTTTCCATATCAATTGTTCAATAATAATAAGAAGAATATGACAAAAAATAAACTATGCACAATTTTCCTTTTATGACAGCTTTTCTTCAATAAACATTTGTTTTCACTTATTTCTCAATGACATTTTTTGCATATATTGCTTAAACATTAATCTGCAAAAAAATGAAGCACTGGTCAGTGAGGATTAACACCAAGATTCCAGTGAACCACTGATAGCAAATGTCAGACCTTTGCAGATTACACAGATTGGAGTAAAGGTATCAGGAAAGAATCAGTGATCAATTGTGCATTTCAAACTTCCTTAAATTACCTGTTTTCTAATTAGTATTTAATATGTCACAACACTAATATGACCATATTGGCATGTTTAATTTGCAATCAAGGCAGATATAGGTACTATTTCAGAATACAATTTGATGACAATGGCATGTTTCTTTGTATAAAAGTGTTTAAACTCTGAAAATCTTTGGTCAGTTGACTATGTTTATTAGTGAATCAAGATAGATGGCTGAATTTCCATGTGGCAAGTGTAAGTGGAATGTGACCATGATACCATTCAATACTCTGATTGTTGTAAATGGTACTATAGGAGATGTATTGATATGTCTCAGCAAGAACTTAAATCTTGGTCTTTAAAATCACACCAATTCCTCTGCAAATCCTGTGCAACTGTTGGTGACGAGTATGATGCAGGAGCAGTTTTATCAAGGTAAGAGGATTTAAATAATTTTATTTTGTATGTTATTTATCTGCATGTTAGCAAATGTTTTCAATGAAGGTCATTTTCAAACTATTTTGAATGTAGTTTGCATTATTAAATAATGTCTTCATGTATACAAGATAATATTTTCCTCAAAATAAGTTAATAACAACTGTTTCTTTAATTCAAGTGTTATGTGACATAGGCTTGTACTCAGTAACAAAGAAAAGAGTGAAAGTCAACAAGCTTTGTAAATTTTAAGAAAAAATTTTTTTTCCTAAACAACAATGTAAAAGTTGGAAAATAGGACCTACAGTTGATGAATATAATCCAAATATGAGTCTAAGAATAAAAACATAAGTCCTATCACTATATAGTCCTATAAGAATCTGGGTTCGAGTCTCAACGACGTATGAATATGGAGGGCAATGATGTCAGATGTAGTCCAATATATGAATAACAATAATTCCTCACTTGAATCAGTCTTTGTTTCTGCATAATTTCAGAATTAATTTCCTTGAATATCTTTCAGACTTTTTATAGAAAGTCAACTTGTTGAGTGTCTAGGAAAATAAATCAGACAATGAATAAATTATTCTGGCAACAAATTTAAAATAAATACACAGATACGCCTTGTTCCTTCAAGGTTTTGAATGACTCTGTGTAAACAAATATTAAGAATGCGTATTTAACCTCAAAAATATCACTTCAAATCTCACGAGATTGGTCATGTAGTCACTTAGTACGCTAGTTTTGTCACATCGTCCAGAGAAGACTGACTTAAAAACCAATCATAAAAATAGGTTGTTTACAAACATTGATCACGTGGAGAAAGTATGTTCGTGATGCTTACCAATCATTTTAACTTCCTGTTGATTTGTTACCAAGGTAAGGCAAACTAAATGAAAACCCTCACATATTATTATTTTGTCTTAAATAACAAAGCTTGTGCTAAAATTATATCTCACTACCAAAATAGAATCCCGAATCTGAGTAAAATATTCATTGCAATACAATGAAACAAAAATAAAATAAAAAGAATTTTAAACCTTACACACAAGCAATTAAATCACATATACGTAACACAAATAATAAACAAAACAACTATAGACTTAGTTTCTTACAAAAATCAATCAACATAAATATTAATACTATTTTCATTGCATTTTCACTATTATTATTATTATTATTATTATAATCTATAGAAGGCTGTGTTCGTCTTTTTATTCTAATACACTCAAATATTTTGAAATACAATCAAATATACTCAGACATTCAAACGCGTCATTTGTAATATTAAATTTCTTTATATTGTTATTATTGTGTTATTAAAAAAACATTGTTATCTTCTGTCAAATATCAATAATATATATTAATGATGTATAACTCTAAGGATTTTTCTGATCACCAATGTATAAAAATGAACATTACATCAGCCATACTATCATACAAATCATGTACCCAAAGAAAAGACGGAACACATAATGGGCCGAGTACATATTGTAGCACACTGTCCAGTAGACTCAACAATCACAACATCTCTGTTGATTAAACTCTCCAAGCACATGACATACTTTCTATAAGATGGTTGACATTTTAATGCTGTGTAGCCACCAAATGTTTTTAACAGTTAATTTTACACAAAGTTGTAACAAAGATTTATAATTTCAATTTGGTATTTTTTTAAATTAGGCAGAAAGAATACCAAGTTCTTTTTATAAATATATACATGTATGCAAATAATAACAAAAAAAAAGATAAACAGACAGACTTTGCATTGATTATTAGGACCTGATTGCAAGTGACCCTGTGGATCACCAACAGGGAAAGTGTAGGCTTTATATTCATCAATTAAGGAATACAAACCATACCTAAAGAGATGTATTTGAGTATATTTAAGTGCATTTGAGTAAAAAGATGTGAAGTATAAGTCTACATAATTAGCGGATTAAATACATATGATAGTATATTGAACCCTCTCTCTCTCTCTCTCTCTCTCTCTCTCTCTATATATATATATACACGCGATAATATATATATATATATATATATATATATATATATATATATATATATATATATATATATATATATATATATATATATATACACGAGATAATAAGGCAATATTACTGCATGGGCCATATCAACATTTTGATAATGACAATCTTACATTCTTACATGAATTAACTGTTGTTTTACAGACTTCAATCAGCTTTGGATGATGGAAAGCCAGGAATCCTTATTAATGCAGCCAGATCGGAGGAAAAGCTCCTGCACACTCACAATATCAGGCCTATTGCTTAGAGCGGCAACACCAGCAGCATGATTCAGTAGCAAGTGAACTGCTTAGAATGTTCCATCTGGCATTCAAAACACGAAACATACCACTGTCTGTAGTTGGAGACAGAAACTTTTTTTTCAGGCTCCGAACATCTTCACAATCTGCTAAGGGTGATGATGGCTATTGAAATGATTTTGAACAAAACAACTTAAAAGTGATTATAATTTTATGTGATTTTTTTTCCAGATACTAGAATTCTAACAAGCAGTTATTCACAACTAGTCTGTAATGCAGTTGTCATCATATCGTATTCTAAAATGGCACATACGTATGCCCTAGTGCAGCAATAAACATGCCAATACAGTCATATGATCCGCCCCAACTGCATCCAGATGTCCTCAGAACCGTACACTAGAATCGTACAGGGTAGAGGTGTAAAATTTTCTGATCCAGAAATTTGCATCATGTGGAGTCAGAAAATACTTCCCGATAATCTTAAGTATTTTAAGCCAGATCATTTAGTTACAATTCTTAACTTGCAGTCTGAAACAGATGTGGTACATTTAAATAATTCTAACTCTTCCAACAAGAATGGAGAAATTGAGATATCAATTTCATCAGCAGATCTCAATAAATCAAGTAGCAATCCTCTGAACAGCAGTGCTGATGCTGACAGGACTAAAAAAATAACTACGCTCAAAACGATAATGTAAACCTTACGGAAGAGGATGGAAATGAGGACATTCCTGCTAAAGGGGGACTAGAAGCTGGAAAAATCTTAAGATACTAGCAAAGTAGTTCATCTACTTTTATCTTCAGAAAGCTCCTTAGAAAAAATCCCACATGGTAAAAAAGAAAATGTATATTTTATTATTGACAATGGATCCAATATGATAAATAGCACCAAGAAATCAAATAGTTTTTTTGATGATTGCAGTAGTTGGAACTTGGCTTAGGGCTCCTCATTGAAATCCTAGTATTTAATTATATGCAAACGGTGATGTCAAGAAAACATTTTTACAAGGGTTAGTTCTTTAATCATTCCAGAGTTAAAGGAGAACATGGACATATGTATATACCTATGGACCCTCAACCAGAATCAAACAGACTTGTTGTGGTATATAGCTAATATACTTTGCTAAAAGTTGATCAGTTGTGTAAGAAAAGAGTTACTTGATTAGGTGAAGGGGTATTAACCAATCGACTTGCTGTAGTAGAATACAGTGGCACATTTCCGCCAATGGAAATTCAAAAATTCTAGTATTAGAATATTTAAATATTTACAGACACCAGACTTTGTAATGACAGACATAAAGGACATGTTACAGACAGACAAAACACAAATTAACTATGTAAAGCTTAAGAAGAAATATGACAAGGTGATGCGACCGACTGGAATGCAGCAAATACATGACAAAAAGAAATATGAAGACTCGAAGGGATACACCACAGGACATAGAAAAACTGGTGCAGATCATATTCAGCAACTTGAAAATATGATTACATGAAGTCATCGTTAGAACTCTAATACGGACATACCCACATTTCTTATTTTTATAAGATGTATATTTCATATTAATAGGACTTATATCATAATTTTATATATAGTATGGCAACGTGTTAATTAATTAATATATTTTAGTGAATGATATATTCATTCATGCTTTGTTCATTCATCGGTATGATGAAGCCACAGACATATCAGTTTCATTGATTTAACTTGGAATGTGTTTTTTTCTGTTGTTCATAATATTTAATCTTATTTGCTGTTCAAGCACATGTCTTATTTGAATAATAATATACCTATGAAACAAATACAGTTTGAAACACTTGTTCCAACTTGTGATTTTAATAATTTGTAAACTTCAGTGCATTATATGAAAAAAAAAAACATTTTGACACATGTTCCAAAACTTGTCTTTGTGTAATAAATCCATTTCTGTCACAATACGGTATCCTATACTTTTCTTCCAATAGCAGAATAAGTCTTTAAAAAAATCAACGAAAGATGGAAATGATTTGACATGCCATTATCGCATGTTACTTTGCATTTAGACCATTATTAAGCATAAGTCATGATAGTCAAACTATATAGCTGTTTTGCTGACTGGTTTGCTCAAATCTCACATCCTGGAAATTCAGATATTAAGAAAAACGAATTTATTAATAACCTTAATATAACAATCAATTTTATAAATCAATATTTAAATGCGTTTATTATTAATAGCTGAAGCATTAAACTCGTGTATAAATTGCAATACATGCTGTTAATGTTTTTTACTTTCCAAACTGTTGTCAAAATTCGCAAGTTTCCAGCTTATTTTTTAGTGTCATGTTGCATTACATGATAAGAAAGTACATATTAATTTATTATATAAGTTAACTAATATTAAATTTAATAGATATGAATTATACATGCACAACCAATATACACTATGGTATATATGATATAATTGAAGTGCTTTGCGGTGTTTATATTGCATTCTGGCATTCCTGCATTTCTGTGCACCCATTAGATGCAACACTAAAACAAAACCATGCTATGTTTTACACTATAGGACTAGCCTATATCTTTTATTTATCTGCCAATCTGCACTCCCCTATTGATTTTTAAAGCAGAAAGCATCATGGATTTAAAAATGCACAAAGCTTAGTTGTTTCATTCATCAATTACTAACCTGCCTGTCACCAAGTTGTTCCTATTATTATCATCTTGTTTGTGTATTAAATTTAATGCTGTCATTTTGTACAATTAGATTGACTTTTCTTTGTACTTTTCTGGTTTCTAGAACAGCCCATTGTCTGTAACTGTTGACAGCATCAAATATTTTCAATCTCAAATTTTAAGTTTGCAAAAGAATTGAATAAAAGAAAAATTGTTTTAAATACATGTTTTAAGTGATGTACCTCCCAAAGTTATGGAAAATTAATGAATTATTTATATCTAATTAAAGACTGTCAACTAAATTACATATATTGTCTATAAAATAAGGATTGGCTCACGCTAATATGGTGATAAGAAAAGATACTCTTGTTTGGCAGAAGATGACAATAAGACCTCTATTGACAATCAGTTTAAATATTAAAACGTGATGATTGAAATGACTAGATTATGTGCATTTTATTGTCACTTATGCTTTTCGTTTTCAAAAAAGTTTCGTGGGGGACGGGGCATAAACAAACAGAAGAAAAAGCAAATACCATAGCCACTACAATTAATCTTCAGTAGCACTAATCCTGTAAGACGTATCACGTTATTTATATTTTATTGCTTATCAGCGTCGAGGTCTAGTCCTACAAGGTAAGCCCCATCACCCAGATATATTTCTTCTAGCACCAAAAGAAACAAACATGTGCTATATTTTACATTGTACGACTACGTCGAAGTCTTACATGTAGAACATATGCACTGCTTCTTGCTTCATGTGAAAAAATTACGACACCCTTAATTAAGATATATTCCTTTTTGGAATATTAAGAATCGGACCTGTCGATGGCACGCTGCCTTCCACATCCGCGCTTGGCTGAAACAACAGTATTGATACAGCTGCCACGATTTTCTTCATGTCGAGCCTACGCGAACATATAGGGCTGTCACCATCAAGCTTGTAACGGCTGATGACGACAAGTTCTCCAGCTCCCTCTTCGTACTCTATCGTCGCCTTGTCATATGACCCCATCGTTAGTCCTTACACTTATACCATTTTGTTGTATATGTGCAAATAAAACATGAAATGTTCGAATTTTAGACGATTTGAGTTAAGCAGAATATTAACTTCCTGTATTCGTTCCAAACTGTTGACCGACAATTAGAAGTAAGCCATTTCTAGAAAAACTCTTTGCAATAAACTTGAAATTCCAAATTGTTGCGTTGTTTCTCGAGAAATTGCATGGTCGAGTTTTCTGTGTTTGTTTCCAACTCCGACATTTTTCTTTTTCTTATAATAATGTGCTGGATTCCTCTGGAACATACTAGTCTGTTTTATGACAATTTTTTAAAAAAATCTTTTAATTGCAATTATAGTTAAGATCGTAGTATTATGATATTTGACAATCTTGGTGTTTCTGAGGTTTCATTAAAGATAAATGGACATCAATAACCATCCAAGGATATTTTGTTGAATTTCGATCAAAATAGTGTAGCAAGTGCATATCATCGCCTTATGGCGTTTATGGGGCGTGATCAAAACATTGATACTGGTTTACAAATATCACATATTTTACAACCTTCTATCCGCTTTATTACTTTTCGCTCGAACATTTAGATTTAACCAGATAATAAGTAGTTTATACATTTTGAGCTCGAGTTAATAGAAATATTGTGGATATTCCTAATTACAGAGCTATCACTGTTATACTCAGCGATAAATCGATGTTGCTTGAAGGTGCTGGTGGACGAATGAGTCATTGATGCTCCAGTAGAAAATACGTAACACGTAATTAGATCAACTATTATAACCCTAATGTCATAGATTCGCTTTATTGTTACTCTGACCCCAGGTCAGATCAAAAGGCTACAATCAGCATCAGAAAATAACCGTGGAATAAAAATATCACTAAAAAAAGAATACATGAGCATTATCGTTTACAGAGCGTCAATTCTGAAGCCAAAAAATCAAATAAAGGTGTCAAACTTAATCTTTCTGCTGACGCTATCAAGGACATCGCTAAGACTGATGGTAAATTTCCACTTCTTGCAGCAATACCAGCATTAATAGCCGCTGAAACCCCAGCTGTTGCAAAAACAGCTGCATTAGGTGTTGTTAGAACCGCTGCTGGAATGGCACTAACGACAGCAACCGGACAGGGAACAAGAAGAACATCAAAAAAGGGGAAGAGGTTTAAGAATGTCAGAGACCCCATATTCATGGTATGGAAAGGATCTAAGACTTCTCTGGACAGTTCACTGATATCGCCTATGTTCAATACTCGATGCTGGAATAAAAATAAAAATAAAGACCTTCAGAGCTGCTTCTATGCGCGATTAATTACCAAAACAACCGAACAATATTAAAACTTGTATTATTAATCTCGGTAAACTCTATAGACCAGGGATGCATTGGGTTGGATATACATTTGATCCACGTGGAATTATTTATTTCGATTCATATGGATTAGCTCCACCAAAATGCATTTCTTCCTTATGTCAGCAATAATATTGCTCCAATTTTGTATTCAACGTTACCAACACAAACATTAACTGATCAACCAATATGTTGTCGTGAAGTACTTAATGAACTTGATGCTATATCAAAATAAAAAAACACCTCATAAAGTTGTGAATGAATATAGCACATTGTCACATTTAAACATACATTGATACATATAACGGTAGATATTAGTGGAAGATCTACTCGTTGTAAAGCTTAGCAGCAAGGTGATTTATCTAAATATGCAACTCTTCATCAGCTTTGAAATGAGATTGATGATTTATTAAATATTACAAGTGTGGATCAAAATGAAGTCGTTGTTTTTAAGGATAAACAATGACGATTAAAAGCGAGTAATATACAACTGCCAGATGTACTCATACGAATTCCTACCGCAGTTATTGACAATATTGTTACTTTTACTGATCAGGGTAAAATACAGGATTCCGGTAAGTCAGTTAACGATTATATCAAGAAGGCTGGTGAGTCATTTACGGGTAGCATTTTCATGAATCGAAATAAAATTATAGACATTGGAAACCAAACCGCAGATAATGACGCTGTAACAAAAAAATATTACGTCAACGATCAAAAATCTAAGTACGTATTAGGAAACGGTGGTATAATGCGTGAATTTCTCAACATGAATAATAATGGCATTGATAATCTCAGAACACCATAATTGGATTTTGATGTTGCAACGAAAAAATACGTCTATGATAAGCAAATTCCAGCGACAACTTCGTAAACAACGATCAATAATGAAATGAGCACATTCGAAACTGATTTTACTAATCACGTAGGTATGGTTTTAAATTTTCGCAGAAATGTGAACAGAACCACAAATTATTTTTTTTGAAAATCCACCAAATGTTGA
>JAEAOA010000127.1:960000-976509 GCA_016746295.1 Potamilus streckersoni
TTTAGTAGCGCTAATACAAAGAGACATTTTCCCTACGTTATAACACTAACTGCGTATCAACTAACGTGGTTTATTTGATAACCTGTAAAAAAAAAAATGTAATATGCAATATGTTGGACAAACACTTCAACAAGTTTCCAAAAGAATGAATAATCATCGTTTTCATATTAAAAATTATAAAGATCCTCAATTTTCCTCTAATATTTCTACACATTTTAACACCAATAATCACTGTCTACTCGATTTTTCTTTCATGCCAATAGATATTGTGCATGAAGACATGAATAGACTTATAAAAGAGACCTATTGGATTCATAAATTAGATACTTTGTATCCTAATGGCCTTAAGACCAATGTATTATATAATATTGTATAATTGTTAAATTGTATATCTATAATAATACTATAAATGTATGTATGACTGTTTGTCTCTATTTTATTTTATTATTTTAAATGATTGGCTGAAATTTGGAGCTGTAAGAACTAGTGCTTTCTTAAGTATGGCCTTTGCGGAAAGTATTATCTGGTTTCAGAACAAGTATCCATGGTTAACTTCAGTTAAAACTGAAACCAGATAATACTTTCCGCATGTGAATGAATTATAAAAAGGTGAACAGTGTGACTAAAGCAGATTCATTTCCATTACCCAAAATCGACGATTGCATTAATAAAATTGGAAATGCAAAGTATGTCACCAAATTTTACATTCAGAAAGGATTGTGGCAAATTCCACTGATGGAAAGGGCAAATGAAACTTAATTTCTCAAAGTTATGCCACATTGAAATTTAGAAATGCTCGTATTAGCCTGAAATATTTCTTTTAACCAGACGATGGCTGAGTGGAAGACTTACTTACAAAAGAAACTAATTCTCTTAATCTAAATTTAACTCTCTTTCTTTTTCTTCTTTTTGTATTTCCATTCGCATTTGCATCTTTTCGACATATTTACAAATTCCTGTTTACCTGAATAATAATCCCGATAAAACGCTCGTACACATAAACAAGCTATGATCAGTTGTTTACATCAATTTAAAAAATTAAAAAAGTCAATCAGGTTAAGCAGAAATGAACTCAATTTTGGACAAGGCCAAGTCCAGCAAACAATGTTACATTACAATAACATGCAATGAAAAAATTTAAACTAACAGACAAACAATTAAATTAAATATACATAACAAAACAAAATTTAATATTGTGTCATTTTCGAAATTGCCGACAACAACACACTTTAACAAAGTGACTCTACTAAATTAATTTAATTCTTTGTAAATATTATAAAAACTTTAATACAATTTTTCACTTTTTTTCCGCCTGATTTATCTCAGGAAATAACAGCAGATTAGTTATTTTTTTAAATAAGCAGATTTGGAATCAACTCCTTGATAAACATTATGATGATTGTATCTTGGAAACAAAAAAGTTGTATCACTAACTTGAGTTCAGAAAAGAAAAAATGTCAAATGAGTTAAACTGTTGATGAAATCCATTTTGCCAGTTCTGAGCAAAGAACAGTGAATAACGTTATTCACTTTATAATAGGTAATAGCTATTATCTCATTTATAGGACTGGATTGACTTATTAATATTAGGTGATGACCATTATATCATTCCTATAACTGGATCGACTAATAAGAGGCAATGGCAATTATCTTATTCCTATGCCTGGACCAGCCTTGTTAATGAACATGATTTGCTTGCACAAAAAATTTTAAAATATTTGAAAGTATGGCATGAGCCATACTTTAACATGAGTCATTAACATAGTCCTGCCACGCTATTGATGTGTGTGGGCGTGCATGCGTATGTGTGTGTTTGTATGTGTTAATATCCACATTACTTTCAAATAGTATTAAACAGAAGATGCTAAAAAGTTTGAGCTTGTCTTTTGATATGAATGTTCAATAACCTGAATCTCACCTTAATTTAAGCTTCACTGCTGATATTCTTGATTTGCATCGTCAGCTCCACTGTATAAAATACATTGTTCACATTAAACCTAGTCATTGATTTATTGGTAGTTTTATTACTAATGCTTTTGTCCCTGCTGAATAAATTTTAAAAAAAATAACCATGTCGACTTCATCCATTGCAGATTGGCTTATAGAATTGTAGTCTGACAAATCAACCCTCCAAATCTCTATTGATACTGATGCACGAAAATCAATATCGTCAGGTGAGGGGCTGATTTGTCGTCCGAACAGAACTGATGCGCAAGGATACACAATTTCTCGAGAAAATGGTGCAACAGCAAGGGATTCCGAATTGTTGGTTATTCCAAGTTGTCACCCAACTCCTGACTGTAAGCTTCCGGTGCTCTTGAAACACGAGCATTTCAGTGGCTTTATGGGACGTGGACTTAATGTTATTTGTTATTGAAGAATAAATGCAGAAGGCTTTCCATACTATTTATTAAATAAAAGACATTAGTACAGCTAGGAATGGGAATAAAGACTACCTTGAAAGCATTTTCCCAATGGTATTTAAACCCTAGTGCACACTTAACATAAACCAGCTGTTTGTGTGTATCAGTTCCAGTCCAGTGTAGAATATCTGATTACTTTTACTATCAAGTGATATTTCAAAGCCAATAAGATTAAGACTTACACTACATGAACTCCGATTACAATTTTTTTATTATTATTTATTCTCAACATTTGATTTTCAGTTTCGAACTTTACACTGTGACAAAATCTTAATAAATCATTTACAATAAAGCTTCTCCAAGGATGAAATCATGTTGAAGTTCTTTTAATAGATTATTCGGCATTTTTTGAGAGACTGGACTGTAACAAAACAACGTACAGTGGGTCACATATTTCATTCATGGATCATCATCACTACCTCATTACTTTCAGTGCCGTTTTAAGGCATAGACACGCAAGGCACGTGCCTTTGGCCTCGCGCAGCAGGTTGCCCCGCGGCGGCCCAAAAACAAAATTTCGGTGTCGATTGTGTTAGCAGTTTAGTACTTTATTAATAAATTTAACAAAATGACACACATGCACATGGAAATGCAATGCAATACTTTATATCTGAGACTGAGAGATTGAGGCGCAATTCTGGTTTCTTTTAAGGTTAGAGTTTGTGCCTAGGACAGGACCTCAAAACTTCTTAAAAAAGCTCTGATTACTTTGTTTCCATTGTCGCCAAAATACACACACATAGCCACACCTTAATGCTCATAGTTTAATGAATACATAATTGCTTTATATATATATATATATATATATATATATATATATATATATATATATATATATATATTACTGTTGTATCAGTAATAAAACAATAGGAAAAATTGCTCTAAAAATACAGTAACAGTTATGACTCCAATCATAATGATTCTTCCTGGATTGTAAGTAAGAGTTAGTGGACAAGCATTCGCTTGGGTATAAAGAACAAATTCTTATAAAATGATAGACATTGAAAATAACTAATGTTTCAACAACCAATGAAACACCTGCACTTTTAATAGTTAATGTTATTTCAGAAACTTTGTAAGATAAAACATGAAAGAAATCAAATGTTTGAAGTATCCCGAAACTAGTGTGGTCCTTGCTGTTAGTGATAACACATGAACTTGTCCCTGCATTGTCAGGAAAGTTCTTTTGACATAATAACCATGAGCTTGAGGGCAGTTTAAACTGACTGTTACATACATGTACAGGTGGCACTCACCAATTATTACTTTCATGTAATATGGCTGAAATTTCTTTGGATATTGTACTTTTGGATATTTTAAATGACTTTAGCACACTCCTAACTAAAATGACTGCTCCCGTTTGCTCTAAAAATCAACCTGAATTTGCCTATAATACACCATTATTGGCAGCTATTAAAATAGGGAAAATTAATTTTGCCAAACTAGATAATACCAGCTTCTAAAAGTGCAATGAATTAATTACCAAATACATAAAATGTAAAAAAAAAGTCATCTGCTCTTTTTTTTTTTTTACAATTTACCTATGAAGTTCAAGAAGTGAAAATGAGCAAGTAGAGCTAGCACTTTTTTGAAAGGTGCACATCTGGAGTAAGGCTAAGCTGTATATTCTATAACCCATATTATAGTACTCAGTCATACACCAAAATAAAGGAAATTAAAGGTTCTTTGAATAATACCTAAGATATACAAAGTCTTTTTTAAATAGCCAGCATAACTAGTGAGGAAACCCGGGGAAATTCTTTTTCTGTAAAATTCTAACCCTATGCTAAATATGAAACTGTAGAGTGCCACCTTAAAAACAAATATAAACATTTATGCAATTATTTTTCTTATTTTCATATTATGTATGATGTTCTGAATAAAATGGTACATTAACATTGATTTTATTCATGAAAATAAGATAATTATGCTTATTTTGCTCTAGCTTATATAATTTGCCATGAGGCATGTTTGTGTGAGTAGTAACCTTCATTATGGGGAAATTAGAACTCTTAGAATATAGGAATAAAGTCAATTTAAATTGAAAACTGTTGCATTAAGTAAAATAAATTTATAGTAAAAAATGTTTCCTTTCATTTATTTACAATGAAATTAAAAAATAAATGATGACAAAGCAAATTTGCTTTCTTCCATATCAAACAATAAGTTAATATTTTTTCCTTTGACCTTTGACCTTTATGAACCTCAACTGTTATATCCCTTTTAAAACTGTAAAATTTATTGTTGATATCTCAGGAACAAATATGGTTAGTTTCATGTTCCTGTCTTTCAGCATAACACTGGTTGCTATGTTGACAAAAATGCAATGCACATTTTTAAAATAGTTCACTTTTTATCATAAGGAGTGGGGTACTGTATAAGGAGTGGGGTACTGTACCTGTTTCAGACTCTTGACTCTAATAAATGCTGTTCTGAGGGGGAAAATACATGACAATTATTCAAAGGACGGTTTTGATACTTGCGACATAAATATTTTAGCCATATAAAACTGAAGAGCGCCACCACATTTGAGTTTGTTTTTGTTTCAAGCACGCGATGGAAAATGCTGATACATTCCGATTGGGTTATTTCATAAAGGAAAAGAATCGGCCTAATATTACTTCTCCCCTTCCCTATAATCTAAAAAAGCTAAGACTTGGATTTTAACAATGCTTTCAGATAAAACAAAAATGCCTTAGTGACAGGTAAGACATTATAAATTGAACAATGAAAAGACTGAGGTTTGTGCATTTTTTATATACTTAATGCTTTTTGTTTTTAAAGCCGACAGGAGTGGGTACAAACAAACTTGATGAATACTACAACTAGTCTCAGTAACTTTCTACCATCTCATTGATATGTTTTTTGTTAATGCCGTCATGAAACTATCCCCGCTGAAAAAGAATGTCCGCGTGTGAATTAAATATACAACACATTTTGTGATACGAAAAGCACTTATTCCTAAGAGAATTCGTGTATTTTATACATATTTGTACTTTTATAAATGTTATAAATCTCAATGAAATATTAAAATAAGAACTGAAAGAGCGTACCGTGATCAATATTTATAAACTATTTTGAAATGAATGAAAACGAATGTATCAGCTGAATCTTTAATTAGAGATAGTTGGCAAAAATAAAAATACTGCCTCACTTGGGTCTCGGCGTTAAGTGTGTGAGGACTGGTCGGCCTGGTGTCAGGATAATGATTGAGTGGGACATTATGCTACATGTTTGCGGCATGATGCCTCAGTGCTAGACATTACCTTAAACTGTCAGAATGCAGACATCGTAGCGATATGGCTGAATTTTTTTTAAAAAGCTGCGTTAAAAATCTAAATCACACACACACACACACACACACACACACACACACACACACACACACACACACATTGAGGCCTGCCTCAAAAGCAGAGTTCACAAAATAAAAATTAATCGTGGATAAATAAATTAGTTTTCTCGTGGATAATATAGTAACACCCATGTGTACGAAATGACAATAAATGACTCCAAAATAAAATCGAATGTGAAAAAATGAGAATTCTTGCAGCCATAAGATTTTCTTTTTTTTTTATTAGATAAAGTTTTTTATATCTCGAACAATACGATTATGCACATCGTGCTAAACATTGCAATTGATGCAAAGTAAATTTGATTAAACAGTTGACAAAAAAATAATGAACAAATAAAGCAAACGAAACATTAATTGGAAGAAGCGTTGGAAAACAAAGGCTCAGCAAAATATTTTCTTCAATATAATAATCTAGTCGCGTTTGGAAACTTCTTTTCAGCAATGTAATTTTGCTGCATTATCAAGTTTATGGCGCACAAAGCATAACACAAATGTAATACAGTGTGTAAACTTAGCAAAACTTAAGAATTGATTTTTGTCACGTCAGTTTTTCCAAGAATGTATGCAATAGTTAGTGGCAAATTACACAATCTCAGATTTTAGGAGGTTTCGTTTTTAGGGTAACTTTTATCACATTATTGACTTTAAAGTGCCGAGGAAATGAAACTGAGAGCCTTTTCCAAAGACGAACTGAGGCTCGGGCTAGCAAGACGGTATCGATACGGCAACCCTTGGATCAAGAGTTTGACGCTTCACCAAGTGAGCTACTGCGGCTCACGCGACTTGAATAATAACAGAATAAACATAGACTGGTCATTATTCTCGCCTAAAAGTCACACACACACCCCATGATCAATTCATATCGGATGTAGTGATTCCCACTACATCTAACCTAACTTGGTCTAGACAGTATTTCTTTAGAGAAGTCATCGTGGAATGTACATAAAATAAAACGAGAGAAATAGAAAATTGAGCAACAAGCATTAGCTTCTTTCAAGCTCTCTCTTGACAATAACAGTAATATTTACTTTAATAATGCGGGTGATGTAAATAATGAAGGCTTAACATGGCAAACACTGAAAGATACTAATGAAATATTAAAAGTAAATTTCTTAGTTGCAATTAATTGGGAATTTAAAAAAAAAAAAAACAACAACAACACAAGCGCCGATAATTCTGTGCAACTAGTTTCGCGTTAAATAGATGTCTCTTCAGGTACAAAGAATCAAAGAAAAAAGTGTAATCCATTTGTCTGGTTTGGAATTTTAGATGATATAGTTATGGTCTGGAACCATTCAACTCAAGAACTGGAAAAATTCATTGATCGCGTAAGTCATTTTCATCCGACGATTACATTTACTTATATTGCATCTAGTATGCATGTTTCATTTTTAGATGCAAATGTAATTAAAAATATTGATAACACTATCTCTACAAATATTCATGTCAAGGAAACTAACATCCGCCAATATGTGGAATATTCTTCATGTTATCGCATGTCATGTAAAACAGTATACCCTATAACCAGGCCAAAGATACGAACGCATTTTTTAGATGATTGTCAATTACAAAATTTGTTTAATGATTTAAAAACATATTTCTAACGCAGAAATTATTCTAAACATATAATTGTTTCTGCGCTGAGCAAAGCCTGTAATTTTTACTCAACATGAGGCTTTAAACACAGCAAATTGTACAATAGAAAAAAAATATAATTCCTTTCACGATACCTTCTAATCCTTCATTACCTAATATAGGCCTTATAATTAATAAATATTGGAGTCTCCTAAATTTATCAAATAAAAACAGCGTAAAATCACTTTACAACAATAAACCAATTCTCGCTTACCCAAGACCCAAGATTTTTAATTAGAACTTAACTGACAGAAAATAAATAAATAAAAAAAAAACATTTTCGTCATCTAAATGGAATAGACACTGGTGTTCTCAATGTGCAAACATATAAGAAAGTGCTTCTTTCAATAGCGCTAATACAAAAGAGTTATTATCTCTACGTTATGACACAAACTGCGTATCAACTGATGTGATTTATTTGATAACCTGTAAAAATGTAATATACAATATGTGAGACAAACGAGTAAGCATGTTTATAAAAAAAATGAATAATTATCGCTTTCATCTAAAAATTATAGAGATCCTCACTTTACTTCTAATATTTCAACACATTTTAATACCAATAATCACTATTTTTTTTTTGTTGATGATAGATATTGTGCATGGAGACATAAATAGACTCATAAAAGAAACTTACTGGAATCATAAATTAAATATCTTGTATTTTAATGGCCTTAATACGAATGTACTATATAAAATTGTATATTTTTTTTAAATTTGATAAATTGTATATTCTTTATACCATTATAATTGTATTTATTACCGTTTGTCTCTATTTATTTAATTATGTTTTGTAATTACGTACTTATGGTCCTCTTTGAACATCTCGTTGAATCCAATCAATTTCAAGGGGTCGCCCATTAATAACGAAGTTATATTTGTAATATGGGGCAATAGTCCTATTATTAGGTTTTTGAGAGTAACGTATTTTATAGCCTATAGAAAATGTATCGCGATTTCCGGTTCCGCTGCAAGAAAGTCTATTGCTAGATGACAAATGATTTTTTTTTGTGCAAAGATGGTCATTTGATATAAGACAATCTTTGATATTATTTATACGTGATAGTAGCTAGATTTTGTCACGATTTATATTTCAGTGCCCTGCAAAAGACTACAACGAAGGGTTGTTTCGAATTTCCACCGACAAAAGATCCTGTTCAGCAACATACTTTGGGAAAAATTAAATTGGATATAGATTTGTCCTGGCGAAGGGCTTTTGGAGGTGTGTTCCATTACAAAGTTGTCTATTACGTACCCGCATGACATCTGGTGGGTTCAAAGACCGAAGGTATCCTGGAGCCATGCCTTGATACATTTTCAGAAAAGTTATTATTCTATGATTGTAATGCCTTGTTGAAACTCTTTCACATTTTGTTTCCTCTAAAATTCTGGCATAAGATGTAAATTTGGTTGCCCACAAAAGATTCAAACTGCTTCAGCTTTTATGTTTGCTAATCCATGCTTTTCCTACTCAGTGCATTTATCCCAGATAACGTCTCCATAAGAGGTCTTATGAAGGTCAAATGAAGAAGTTCAGATCATTTGCTATCAAGAGTCCCGATATCAGCCAACTTCTCACACATTTTCAGAGCTTGCTCCAACGTTGACTTCCTTACATCCTCCTCTCCCGTAAACAAGTCTCGTAAAATCTGAATTGGCCACCTAACTCGCCAACCTTACAACGTCTTTAACGGTGCGAATCCAGTTTCCTCATGTGGAACTTCGCAGTATTTAAACAACAAATATGGTAACATCTCATTTCGTTCATTCTTGTAGTCTGTACTTACTTCAACGTCCCGTTAAAACGTACTACCTTTCCAATCGATTGTGGGTGAAATGGCGTTGTTGTAACACTACGGATACCCAATAGTTAATACAAATGTTTCAATAATGTTTGTAAAGTTGGTATCTTTGTTTGTTAATATGACCCTTGAAAAATGAACTTGGCTTAAAAACTCAACCAGTGCTCTAACTACACTCGTTTCCTCGATATCCTTCAGAAGAAAAACTTCGGGATTCCTCGTGCATCAACCATCGTCAGAAAGTATTTGTGTCCAGACTTTGTTCTATATAACGGCCCTTCAGTATCCATTCCAATTTTTAAGAACGGTTCTGTTATCAACGGTGGGCAAGTCATTGGTGCTTTCCCACCTGCAGCCTGTTTTGCTGCGATCTAACATTCATGACGCGTTGTAAAACACCTTTTTACATCTGAAAATATTACAGGCCAAAAGAATGATTGGAGAATCCTCTCTTTCGTTTTCTCCATACTCATGTGACCTGCATGGAGTCAGTTGTGTGCCAGCTCTATTACCATATTTCATAAACCTGCTGGTACGACAATATACTTCCCTCAAATCAAACCATCATCAGATTGCCATTTCCACCGCATAATATATATTTTTCCCAAAAGAATGCAGTCGGCTCCTCCTTTGCCTCTACACGAGTAGCAAAGGACTTCTCTCTAATACGTTGCAGTGAAATATCCGTAGTCTGTAGTCTCGATAAGATATCTGCAGTCATTGCCTAAAGTTTGTCAACTTCAATGCCATCATGCTGATCACTATCTGCTGTTTCGATGATGTTGACAACTGCATTGTTATCCTTATCCTCACATCGGCCAGTATTATCCACAGTCTTCTCATCGTCGAATCATTTTACCATCGACATCGTAACACGACACGTCTTCTTGCTAAGGATATCCATTTACAATAGAGGTTAAGAAGCTAAATTTGAAACAATCTTCAGTTGCTCTGGTCCCTTATAATGCGGAGTGTCCATACTTACCACAGTCATATGTGCGGTAAATGGCTGACCCACTGCTGTGTATAATGTTACCTTGTGCCACTCCAGTTTGCAACTCTCGTCAACGAGATCTTCTCTTATCCAGGTCATATCTGAGCCAGAGTTTTGCACAACCATGATCTCGTGCTCATTAACACATACTGTTTCAGAAAAAAAGCCTTTTACCAATTGTTGGCTTAAGAAAAGAAGTTGCTGATTGGCAAAATATTTCACTTCATTTCTTGGACAATTCTTTGAAATCTGTCCCCATTGCCTTGCATTGATAACAATTGCCTATTCTTTTGTTTGGACTGGTTGTTCTTCGATATTAATTTCGCTTGCTAATGTAAGTTCTGGATATTTGTCTTGTTAGTACTTTAGTTTTATATTTCGATAAAACATATTCTTCTGCCCTTGTTGTACATTGGTGGGAATATAATCTTCTGGAGCCTCAGCAACTTAAATAGAACCTTTATTCATCATAGTCCGCTGTTGTTGATCTTGTGGAAAGGTTTTCAAGAAAAATTCCTCACGATGACAGATAACTGGGCCACGATCATCCAAGAAACGCTTTATGTGCTGAACAATCCTGGCCACCAGACCACGATACGTCTCGGTGATTTCCTTCTTCATGCTCACCAACACAGTGAAATGTTCATGCAGTCTCTTTCAAAAGCGATCAATCAATCCTTTCAGTGTTCCACGTAATCTCCACAAGCTTGAGTTGTAATATATCTAGCCTCACCTGTCAAAATATTTCTTAGCTGCAATACTTTCAATTCTTCTGACCACTTAGTCTGCTTTGCAATTGATTCAAAACCTGCTAGGAAAGTCACAATATCTCCTCCTCGTTCATGGTCATATGTCTGAAGCTTTACTTTAAATAGCATTGATGATGTTCTTTTTCTGTCGCGTTTTGTTGATGCTTTATTCTAACTTAGTTTCCAAACGCTTCATTTTTAATCTAAATTTCTCTCTTTCTAAATCCAGATTTTGACGTTCCATTTCCCTCCTTCTTTCTTAACTTCAATTCTCTTTCATTCTTCTTAGAGCTAGGTTTTAGCTTGTTTTCCTTGGGAGATGGCATGTGCTCAAGCTTAAGAAACTCTTCATAATCAGAAGTCTCAGTATCTATTAATTTCATTGAATTCCGTACTGCCGCTTTACATCAAGGTTGTCCTGAAGCATACATTACTCCAACAATGTAACCAGAAACAGACATACTGACAAACTATATGAATGTACTGCAGTACTATCACTGTATTCACAGCCATTGGACTAGCTTTTCCTTTCCACAATTTTCTGGGCTTACGTGTACACAATTTACAGTGATACACACTTTGCACTCAACAGTCAATAACTGTACGCTAAACATACAGCCAGGGCTGTAGAGAGCGATCGCAGGCCCTGTGATAAGAAAAACAGGTGCATCTCCTAGTTCTTGTTCAAATAAAATGTTTCTTTTTTAAAATTTAAAAGCGTTGTTCAGCCTAGGCCACGTCTCTGTCCCCATCCGCGGGTATATACTCCCCACCCCTTCCTGTCGGCCCTGCACACAGTACAACCGGTCACTGTTAATATCACACACAGGTTTGCAGAATCCACCGCTTCCAGATTTGTCGAATACAATTCAAATGTATTGAACAATTCCAAATAATTCACACAGAATTAATGAAATCGGTACCACTGCCACCAAAAGGGCACATTGGAGATCAAAGGACACACAAACACCAAGTAAGAGGCCTAAGTAAAACTTTACAAAACCCCAAACCAGTGTTGCGTGTTCCAACCCCAGCTATATAACTGCCTGCTCTCCCACTCTGCTGTCGTTTTAGTATGGGTTAGAGATAAGGGATTTTAATTAATTTAAAATATGTGCCTTAAAAAGGCACAAATGAACTGGTTCAGGCTCAGTTAGCGATATGAAGATAAACAACAGAACCGAACATGTGGACAGTCTCTGATATCAAATATCCAGAATTCTTGACCAACTGTTGCTACTAACAACTAGAATGTGATACCGGCACTGAGAGTGCAATTATACTGCTAACAATATTAATTGCACTACCCCACCGCTACCTCATAGTGATACTGTTTTGTAAGTAAAATCATTTTCAAAGTGATATCACAGTCGAGTACTGAGATATGGTAGCTGATTGACGCATCTTTTATTGTTTATGTATAAAGATTACTCTAATATCTTATTTTCTATTTAGTGTCTTTAATTCAGTAGGTCTTACATTTTTTCGTTTGACTTATATACAGCGCTACGCCATTATCTCACGTAAAATCGACATTGTGTTTCCTAAAAGGTAGTTTGAATATAATTATATATTTGAAATTGATGTAAGCATCACATTTACATGTAAAATGAAACTTAATAATATTTCACATAGTCCATATTAGCCGGTAATATAGTCCGAATCAGCTCGTAAAAAGGTCCGAAGCCTGGTTCGAATCAACCATGGTCCGAATAAGTCTGCAAACATCTTCGTTATATTTTTTGGAGAATGACAGTTCATAATTTTATTTTAAGAAAAGAAATTTATAAAATGAAGGATTAAAAAGATATAATTTTTGAACTTAACAAAAATATGTTTCCGTATCCAGGCTCAGTTCGTCAAATTTAATCCGCCATGAGCAATTGGGTTTCGTAATAGTACACACCAAAATGGAAGCAGGCGTTTTGCACCAAAAAGTTTCAGATGTAATATACGTCCGTGAATTTTTACAGAGCTGGGACGCAAGTGTGCTCTGTGACTGCAGAAGAGAAGCAAAAGACAGTGCAGATATAGATACCTTCACTGAACTGATGGGATTAGATAAAGAAACTGTTAAAGAATTGGACAAAGTGTGTAGGTTAGTGTTATGTATTTTCGAGGACTCTGTGTAGAATGTGTTTTCGAACGATGCTTGTGTATGTGTTAGAGAAATTAAATTCGTACTCTACCGAGTTTCAAACCCAGGTCCGCGAGTAATTGGCACCCATCGCCTTGCCTGCACGCACCAACCCATATACTGTCACGGCTAAGTACGCATCACCAAAAAGTGATGGACATAGTACACAATTAATTTCACTATATATTCTCTACATTTGTTTCTCAGTACTGAACTTTCCACTGTGTGACAATCAATACAAATCATATGTTAATCTAAAATACCTTCAAAGATGACTTTACGGTTTAGTTCTTGTCAAGGGTTGACCTGCATTTTTTTGAGAGGCTGAATTGTAAACAAAACACCAGGCAACGGAACACAGAATTCACTTCCGGATCATCACCATGACCTTATTACTCAATGTGCACTGTCGCCGAAATACACACAGACAACCACACCATAAGCTCACATTTTAAAGAATAAACAATTGCCTTTAAATCCTTACCAAGAATGCCAAAATCTGACTCTAGTATCACCACTAAATTTAGACCGGAAAAAGTGATCTAAAAATAGACTGGGACTACATTCGTGGGTACTGAACCGGATTTTATTAATTGTGTACCGATTCCTGAAAGGGTCAATGTTTTTGTCAAACTTTTATATTTGCATTTTATTTTGCATGCCACTACTGTTTCAACTTCATACATAAAGTCTTTTGAAATTTCCTTGCAAGCAAGACATGTGACAGCTGTCAGAAAGTGTGTAGTGCTGGTGTTCTATAGGGTGCAATTTGAGGTCCAATTGTTCTTAAGAAACCAAAACTAAATTTGCTATATCTTCCTTAATTATAGGAATTTTTCAATGCAGTAAAAACCTAATTGTAATACTTGATAAGGCCTGTCTGAAAATAGTCTTGAAATTAAAAAATATTGATATATTAAATTTTAATGAAAATTTTAAAAATATATAAATTTTAAAAACTTTTTATTTTACAAAAAAAAAATTTTCATACAAGTTATGACATTCAGTTTGACAAATTTAAGGCAGCAATGTTGATTAATGAATGGTCTTTAAAACAAATGGTAGTTTAGGTCTGTACAACTGATAATATTAATCCCAGGGGTACTGAAGCATGATAGCTCACAGTGATTTTGACAGCAAATTACAATATGCCTATCCAGATGCATATAGGTGTACATACTAAAGAAACAATGACAGGTACTATGTTCCACATTTATTGTTTCAGGTACTTGGACAGTTGTTTATATAACTAATATCCCACTCAAATTTAAAGTTTTGATGGGACCACTACCATGTTTTATAGCAAATATGCATTCCATTTTAATGCCGATAACTACAAAAGTCAACAATGCAATATGAAAATACAGTTTCACCTTACTGAAAAAAGATGCGAATCTCTCTCATGAAGATCTAAGCCATGTCTTTGAGATGCTGTATATCAGTGTACTGATATGAACTCATCTTGGTCACTTATAGCAGCACACTGCACATGTCCTTATGAGACCTTGCTATCACCATTGGACTACTGGAGAGCTTCCAAATTGATCCAACTCTAATACTTTGTTTCAGATACCAGACTAGACCTGAAAATATATAACATGTTTCACTTAATTCTAAAAAAAGGAAGATGTAGGCAAATGAAGTTAAAATGTGTTAGATATGGTGATTTCAATATAACATTCAGGTTGCAAATATGGTTAAAAAAGGTAAACTTGATAGAGTGACACTCAAAGATGTGAAGCAATGGGCATGTATTAAAGTGAAAAATGCATCCTAAAAATAGATGAAGTTTCTACAAGCATATTTAGCCATTTACAGGTTAAATAACTAATCAGGTAGAGTATGTATCATAAAGTTTAAGGCAATGTTGGAATGGTGAGGTTTGATCATTGGTGCAAACATTGATACATACCAGTATAGTGGAAAGTCAAATGACAATGTACCAAATTAAAATTTATTACTATATGCAATCCTATTCATGAAGGAAAAAACAATTTTAGATAATGTGAGTGAATATAGCAAAATGTGGCCACACAGATCAACTATAGGTACCAATAGATCCTATATCATCAACTAAATGTGAAATTTTCATCCCGAAAACTTGTAAACAAGGATGGATATTTGCATGTGTGGGACATATGCAATGTACTTGTTAAAATCACATGTGCAAACATGATTCAAATAATCTGTTTGAATATTTTTAGTCTATTTTTAAGAGTCTTGGCTACCAAGGTTTTAAGTTCAATGATTCAATGATTCAATGGAATGAAATATCAGCTGATGCTGCAATACCGCCCTCTGTCAAAGTACTAAATTGAAATGTGTTACCATACAGAGGCATATTCATGATGAAAATAACATCTTGGGATATTTTAAGTGCACACAATCAAAACTGAGCCTTACAGATTCACTATAGGTACCATGTCAGCCTAACAATGTCAACTTTTGATTCCAAACATTACAAAATATATGCATATTTGTTCATGTCAGCTATGTAACCATGTTAGGATCAGTTGTAGAAAGTTAAATTCAAATAATCTGTTTGAATATTACTTATGTAATCTTTAAAGTGTCAGATAACAAATATTATTAGTCATTAATAATGCATAAAGCAAAATGGATCATGAGAATTCCCATAATATCATCTAGGCTACAATGTCGCACTACATCAATCAACATCTTAAAGAAACTGAACAATAAAATGGAATGCATTCTGTGTTCAACTTACATCATTTTGCTGTTTTCTTACATGCAATGGTAAATATACCTGGGTAAAGTATATTTTACCCCTCTGACCTGTATTTCATTCTCTGACAGCTTAATATGATTTTGTAGAGAACTTGAACAGGTTCTAGTATAAAGTCTTCATCTCTGTCCTCTCACTAAATACCCTATAACTATGGTTATAAACAATTACTGATAGCTATACAAGCAGATATGTGTTACTCAGGAAGTCACCCCATCATAAACACATAAATTAGCTGTTTGAACCCCAAATAAATAGTTTCAATGACCTAAAGGTACAAAGCAAAGTAGAATTTTGTCTTCATGTATTTTAAATGAGGGTCTCATTTTGACTAATAAAGATATTTTCTCTGATCAAATTTGACAAATATCCATCATTTGAGCTTGTATATGGTGTAGGAGTATATATATGCTGATATCATTTAATATCATTCCCAAAAAATATTATATATGTGTATACTTGGTGGAAAATTTTTATTTTTTAATTGTTTTTTTAAATTTCATTTAAATTTTTTAAATTAAAATTATTTTTTTATTTTTAATTTCATTTTTATATTTTTAAAGTCAATATACATAACCTATTAAAATTTCATGTGTATGTCATTAATAATAAAAATTTTATATCAGTTTCAAGTTTTTTTTGAAGGGGAAAAGTCAAATTAATTTCAC